>PVJS01051259.1:0-14038 GCA_004027185.1 Glis glis | reverse complement strand
GACATAAAATCTACCTTCAATATAGCATCCACAGGAACTGGGCGTGGTGGCACACGCTTGTAATCCCAGTACTTTCGGAGGCGGAGACCGGAGGATCTGGGTTCGCGGCCAGCCTCAGCTCGCTCTCTCTCTCTCCCTGTCTCTCTCTCTCTCTCTCTCTCTCTCTACTTAGTGAGGCCCTCCTCAACTTCTTGAGACCCGGTTTCAAAATAAAGTATAAAAAAATAGGGCCGGGGGTGTAGCATGGAGGTAGAACGCCCCTGGGTTCAATCCCCGGTACCGCAAAAAAAAAAAAAAAAAAAAAATATATATATATATATATATATATATATATATAGCATCCACAGGGATTTAAAAAGAAATGCATGTCTCTCATGGTATTATTCTACTCAAAATTTCCAAGGGCATTGGCTATTGCCCATTCCTGAAACCCTCTTTCCCCGATAGGTGGGGACCTATCCACATGGCTTGTCTTTCACATCTCTGCTCAAATGCCATTTAAATGAGCCTTTATCTGACCATTTCAATGATCATTTAAAAGTGATAGCCTGCCCCACCAACTGCCTCATTTTAATGCTTAATTTCGAGATAGCACTTATCTTTATATGTTCATGTCCTTATTTACTCATTGTCTCTTTCTTTCAGCTAGGAATAGGATATATAAGGCCAGGCACTTCACTCTGTTAATCACTATAGCCGTAGTGCCTAAAACAATGCTTGATGTATAATGAGGACTCTACAAAATAATGTCTGCATAATATTTCTTTTTTTTTTTTTTGCGGTACCGGGGATTGAACGCAGGGGCATTCTACCTCCGCGCTACGCCCCCGGCCCTATTTTTTATACTTTATTTTGAGACCGGGTCTCACGAAGTTGCGGAGGGCCTCACTAAGTAGAGAGAGAGAGAGAGAAACAGGGAGGGAGGGGGGGGGGAGAGAGAGAGAGAGAGAGAGAGCGAGCGCAAGCTGAGGCTGACCGCAAACCCAGATCCTCCTGTCTCCACCTCCCAAAGTACTGGGATTACAAGCGTGCGCCACCACGCCCAGCTGCATAATATTTCTTACACAACAAAGTCCAAGAACGTTTCCAGCAGAGTTTCTGCTTCAACTCCCTATTCTGGTTCTCTGATGTCTTCCAGTAGTCTGGGGAGGGGGGAGATCTGTCTTTCTCCCTTCTACTTTATGGTCTATCAGTTTGTATTTTTAATATCTAATTTGTGAATAATAATAGGATGGTACCTTAATAATGAAAATCCCAAGATTATAAAATTCAGTATTGTTATAAAGAGTTGACTAAAAGCTACGTTTAGGAGAATTCTCAGAAGTTCTTTTACATTCAGCTATAACTGAGGTATAATATGGTTTATCAGATATAGGTATAAATTTGGCAGAAGAAACGGGAGATAGTAATACTAATAATAATGTTAAAAGCACTATTCATTGCATGCTGACTTTGTGTCCAAAACCTCATGTATATCACCTTTACAACAGCCCTGGAAAGTAGACATGAGCTCCTCTGCTTTTGAGATGAGGAAACTAGGGCCTGTCATTAGCAACTTGATCAACAGTCATAGGTTTAATGAGGAGCTTGAGATAGGTTTTAGTCTACATTCTTTCTACTATACTATGCTGCCTGTATCCTGTCTCCAAAAGGATATTGTCAGCCTGCTTGTTTTTGAAAACTATGTGCCATGTTTTTAAAAAATTATCTTAAAAGCCTTTCAAAAAAACATAGCCAGAGAGTTTCACATAGGGAGAACTAAGAGTATCCACAATTTTTGTGACTGTGCATGTTATCAGGCTATTTGTTCGGGATTACGTGCTGGCTAATGATCATCTTGCTTCAGCAATTACCATGGTTATGGCACGATCTTTCATCTGGAACAGCGAGGATGGCCTTCGGCAGTGCAGAGAGGTGGAGTGGACAACACAGTACGTCACGGTGGGAAGCCCGCGACCTGCCTCCACCCTGAGCTTGGCAGAACAACAGGACAATGGAAGGAGAGGACAGGTAATTACCTAGGATTGAGTGATGACTGCTGAAAACCATGCTCCATGCTCCCCACAGTGGTTGCAGCCTGGCTCTTACAGCCTCAACATTAGCACCACAGGACGTAATGTTGATAGACTGAGGGGGAAAGCTAAATCTTTTAGTCAGTGCTCTGCTTCTATGGCACTTCTCACAGTCCTGCTGTGTTTCTTAAAGCTCTCAAGGGACAGTCTTCCATCAGGGGTGGCACTGATCATACCCACTCATAACTCAGGCCTCTTACTTCCAGTCACATTGCATCGCTTCTCTGAAGGTGCAGAACTCTTTCATCTCTTTTTCTGGGATGCTGTTTACCTACTTAAATGATTCTACACGTGGCAACATGTTGGTAAAGTGCCTACTCTTTTCTTTTTTTCTTTTTGGTACTAGAGATGGACTGTAGGGCATTCTACCTTCAAGCTACACATAGAGCCTTATTTTATTTTTATATTTTGAAACACGGTCTCTCGCTAAGTTGCTGAGGCTGGCCTTGGACCTATGATCCTCCTGTTTCAGTCTTCCAAATACTAGGATTACAGGCATGTGCCACTGCGCTGGGCTCTAGCCTGCTCCTTCCTAAGGCTGCAAGCTCAGGCCTGCTAAACCACAGGTTAGAAAAAGAAAATAGGCTTCACAAACCACTCTGTGCAGTGATTTGAAAATCATAATGTGACTCATTAGTATTCGCAGGTGGAAAATAGAGCTTGCTGTTGGTGTTCAGTTATCAAAGCAGTGTAGAAGTCTCCCTGTTTGTTAGAGGAGGAAGTGGCCTCCAGAATCATTTTCCAGTGTAAAACCCCTGCACACCACATCCTTTCCTAATTAATATCAATTGTACATTCTGCAGTATATTCCCTCAGCACTGCTGGGCTGCGGATGTATTTATTGCCATCTTGTTTGAGAAGGAGGGCAGTGATTGACAATGATTCTCTTTACCAATCCCATGTGGTGTGTAATTTGGTTTTCTAATTGTGCATGTTTGCACAATCTGCTTCCTACTTTGGCTCAATTACCATGAGTTGAAATGCTTATCAGTGTGGAATGATGTTGCTCAGTAAGGTCCTGTGTCTTCTGCATGCCTCTAGCAAGGACAATATTGGACCATTTGCAGCATTCTGGAGTCCTCACACAAATCGGCAGGGGATTATAATAACACTGTCATAAGTGCTACGTGGATACACAAGTAGAGGGCTGTAGAAACACAATAGAAGCTTCACAGTGACACTTGTGTGGGGTCCTGAAGGATGAATAGGAGCTTGACAAGCAGAGAGAGTGGGGGACAGAGACATTTTAGATAGCATGAATGGTATATGGAAATCCTTAGAACAGCAAGGCCTGTTTGAGAAATGATTACAACAATTAAGTTACCACTATTATGTCATCCTTTCCCTAGTTGGAGCTTTTTGGTTCTCGAATTATGAGGAATTTGTGCATCTACTTAAATCCTAATGATGGTTTCCTGGTACTCAAGGTTGGGTAAAAACTATTACCAAGGGAGTCGTGAGGCTTATGAAGAACAAGAAGCAACTTCTGGGTAGGGTTTGAGTTTGGGGAAGGCTTCTTTCCTTGCCTTGTGACTCAATTTCCCCATTTATGCCCAAAGGCATCAACTGCCCTCTATCTAAAGGTAATTAAAGTTAAATGTGACATAGAGTCATAGAGAGAAGATAAATTCTCCTCCCTGGGGCTTGTGGGTGTTTCTAGGGGAAGAAGAGGTGATCTGAAGTTAGCACTAAGGCTGCTCAGAGATGTTAACATCCACCACTATCTATATGCACTTCAGAACATACACTCACACATATACTTAACATAACATAAACAAAACATACCTCTCGTAAAAATGTCGGGAACCCCCATATGTAGAAAATGCTTGAAACCTCTTGGAAGTCTTCATTATGTATATTATACTCTCAGAAGATTTGGGGTGGGGGATTAATTTTAGAAAAGAAAACCATCAGCCAGGTGTGGTGGCACATCCCTGTAATCCCAGTATGTGGGAGGCTGAAAGAGGAGGACTGCAGTTTCAAGAACAGCCTCAGAACATAGCGAGGCCCTCAGCAACCTAGTGAGACCCTGTTTCAAATAAAAATAAAACAGGGCTGGAGGTATAGATCAGAGGTAGAATGTCCCTGGGTTCAATCTCTAATAACACACACACACACACACACACACACACACACACACTTAGGAAAATACAAAACACAAGTCTTCAAAGCATCTTTCAAACTGATAACCTGAATTAGAATGAGCAATTTTTATGTTCAGGAAAAAGAACCCTTCTCCAGAAGGGAAGAATAATTAATTCATCACAGCAGTGGAAGAAGCAGCTGAATGGAGTGAAACTGTGATGTGAGTTCTTCTTAGGGTCCAGCTACGGGTGAGGCTTGCCCTTGATTTTTCTGTGACCCTAGTGTAGAGGTTGACATCTTTTTCCATATTTTTCTTGTCATAAGCAATATACGTATTCCAGACGCTGTAATAAGATACCTCCTGGGGATCCGAAGGTCGTCCTCAACAATCTTAGGACACAGGCATCAGGGAGCATGGAGCCTGAGTCCCCTTCATGAAGTCCTTCCTTTTCACCCACACAGCCAGCCTGAAGCGCCGAGCTTCACAACTGTGCGCATCTCACAAGAAGACAGCCAGGACTCCAGCCTCAGAGGGAACTCTTGATTCTTTCTCAGGTCCCTGTGGTACTGTGGACAATTCTCAACCTGGACAGAGGGATTCTTGAGGCTGAGGAAGGACAGAACAGCTGCTTGGTGAGGTGAGCCCCTGGCTTCCATTAGCCTTTTCCTTGTACAGAGAAGGCAGGGCCCCTACTTTCTCTCTTGGATGAGAGGCAACAAATTGATTATAAAACCACTGAAGAAGAAAAATGGTAAGAAAAAATAACTAATTTACCTGATTTATGAAGGTCATTTACAACTTATGAGGATGTTCTGATTCAGTTGAGACAGTAAATTTTATGTGACTCAAATGACAATTGAGAAAAAGTAACTGGGAGAATGCAAAGGAACAAACATTTTGTTTTTCCCTTGCCCTCACATCCCGTCTGGCTTGCTGTGTGCTGTAGAAGTGCCCGCCCTTTTCTATCACACACACCTTGACTCTTCCCCAGGTGGAGCGTGAGCCACACTCTCTTGCCCTTCGTTTGCACTGATGAGCGTGACCCGGTCTTTGCAGTTTGTGTTTTCAATTTCCTTATTGTATCTAAGTGTCTCTACTTCAGGCTGGTCAAAGCATTAACTGTGAGATTCAATGGAATATTCCACACTGGAGGATAGCAGTCTGCTTGGTTCTGCCTCCTCTAACTGAAAACAAAACAAAACAAAATCATTCAGCCATTGCAAAACTAAAGATTGTTTGTTTCCATCCTTCCTTCCTTTTTTTGTTCAGACATAGTATGACCAAATGCGAATTGCAAAGAATCACAGCGACCGTCTGTTCTAATGTTTCCCACAGAGTACACAGTGTGACTCTAGATTGTATAAAGATGAATTATTTTTAGTTCTATTATGTATTATAAAATTTTAAATAGTTTAAGAAGCCTTTTTGATTTCGAGGATATTGCTATATAGGGTGAGTGCCACAATAATCATAAGGTTCATATGGATGACTAAAGTTGGAGAAACTCTGACTTGCCTTCTTTTCTCTTTCAACAGTTAGGGAAACTGAGGCTCAGGAGACAAAGCCAAGGCCAAGTGAATTTCTAGTAGAACTGGGGCTTAAACCCGGGATGGGATTCTCTTCACTCATTTATCACTTTCTCCATTTTCATGAATGGGTAACATTGTTCTTTGCTGTACTCTCAAAACAATTTTTTATGATATAAAATATAATTCAGGAGAAACATCTAATGTGATAGCTAATGAAGACTGAAAGGTTTAAAGGTTTGCCACGTTGGATTTAGCTGTGAATCCTGAGGGTGTAGGTGGACCAACAGCCTTTCACACCTGTGGTGCGCACAGCCCTCTACAGCATGCTGGCTGCCAGTGTCTTTGGATTGTATTCCACAGGTAATTCAGAGCAGGGGACTTTAAAGAGTTCAGTTGGATACCACAATGACACCTGGCTTCTGTGAAGTCCTATCTGTCATACACTAGCCTGACTATTCTGTCTTTTTGTTCTATCATTCTGAATTCCGTCTCTGCTACTATGTGCTGCTGGCAACAGTAACCATAGCTACCTTTCAGTAAGTCCTCACTATATGCAAGCACTTGTCTAAGTACTTTTTACTCATCTCATTCTTATTATACCCAATTTAAAGATGAGAAAACAAAGGCTAAGCAACTTGCCCAATGTTAGAGAACTAGAAAGAGGTTTTGTCCCAGGCAGTCTGCTCCACAGCCACAGTCTTGGTCTTGTGTTCACGACAAACCTAACAGTCTTGATCTAGGTCTTTTAAAAATTCTCTCTCTATATTTACTAGTTTGTAAACTATGATAGCATGGAAAACTCAGTGTAGTCTTTATGTGATTTGATGATCAAACTTGTTTTAAAAACAGCTTTGCCTGGGCATTGTGGCACATGCCTGTAACTCCAGTACTTGGGAGGGTAAGATGGCAGGATCACAGGTTTGAGGCCAGCCTCAGCAACTTAGTGTCCCTGTTTCAAAATTTAAAAAGAAATTTTGAAGAACAGGATGTATCTCAAAGGTAGAATCTCCCTGGTTTGTATTCTAATCTTCACGGGGCTAGAAATTGGTAGTATAATTAAAATGTGTTTTATCCAAACTAATTTTAAGATAATGGAAAAAAGAAAGGATGAAATAAGGAAGTACAACAAGAAGAGTAATTCAGAATAAAAACAATAACAATAATTGTAATAATAATAGCAGCTACATATGTTGAGAGTTGAATATATACCTAGCACTATGTTAAATACTTATTTATTCATTATTTAAATTCTCAAAGCAAACCTATGAGGTCCTTACCATCATTCTAAAATTGCAAGTGAAGAAACAGAGACTCAGAGAAGCTACCTTGTGTGTCCCTGTGAGTAGCTCATGTTTGCTGAGCCCTGGGCTTGAGCCCGAACCCAGGATCACGTTCCACCTCTTCCATTTTGGGGACTCTTGGAGCATCCTGACATGTATGTGATACATTGTTCTTTGGTTCTATTTTTGGTTTGAGTCATGAATGAAGAACACACTGAAGATTCTTCATGCTTGGATGACCCTCTATTCTCCTAGTTATCAGGGTTAAGAAGGCCTTTGGGGGCCTCTCATCAGAAATGGCTTCTAGAAACCTCCTAAGTGACTCCATGCTCAAATTTACGGTTAAGACTTTTTTATTTATTTATTTTTTGTGGTGCTGGGGATTGAACCCAGGGGTACTTTACCTCTGAGCAACACACCTAGCCCTATTTTATTTTTATTTTGAAACAGGGTCTTGTGAAGTAGTTGAGGGTCTCACTAAGTTACTGAGGCTGGTCTTGAATCTGTGATCCTTCTGTCTCAGCCTCCTAAGTACTGGGATTATAGGAGTGTGCCATCACACCTGACTAACACTTTTATTTTGATTTTCACTTTATGGTCCCTTAAGAATCTCACTCACATTATTCATGGGAGAAATATGGGTCTGGATACTTTTTTTTTTTACCAATTCAAGAATCAGCTACTGTGGAGATGCCATTGCATAGGCATTTCAGAAGAAAGGGGTTTGCAGGCTACAAAGGCTCTTCTCAAAAGGATGTTCTGAGACTGTCTTGGTCAAGGGCAGCCTCTCTGGAGTATGTTTATATCTTTCTAAGGAGAAAGTTTTGAAGGCAACATACTAATTTGGATGTCTGACTCACTGGCCAAAAGACCCCCACAAACTTAATGTATATAAACATCATATTCACAAACAATTTTAAAAAAAACACTCTTGGTTTAAAAAACAATCCACTTTAGATTGAGTTGAGAACTATTGTTAATTGTGAAATTCCAGTCACGCATTCCAGCCTGGCCTTTCAAAACAATAGAGATCATGTTTGTTCTCTCTCCCACATGACAGCCCTTCACATATTTGAAGACAGCTTTCTTATTTTCTCCGAATTGTCTTTTCTTAAGGTTAATCAAAGGTTCCTGAAAACTTTCGTCTTCCATGAAAGACTAAAAGGGTACTTCCTCCAGAGAGTTGTAGTGTCAGAGATAAGCACAGTCTAATTCACTTCCAGTTTAAAAAACAGGGACTATGCGATGATAAAATACCATTTGGCCTGTTTTCTCTTTGCAAGGCAGACTTTAAGATGATGATAAATATTTGTCTAAACTGTACAGCTGAGCCATATGCAAATTTGCATAATGGCACCCCAGGCGACGTGCTGCATGGCAATTGTGTGCCACTGGCAACTTGACAGAGCTGGGTGTTTAGGAACACACTTAAGACTGAATGCACTGTCAGCAAGCCAGAAGCCAGCAGCTGGTCTCCTGGTCACTTCAAATGGTGTTAAAGGAGAGAGAAGACTTGGCAATAGAGGGTGGGAGGCTGGCTTATTAGATTTTTCCAAGGTCAGAAATATATGTGATTTCAAATCATTTCTAAGAGAGGTATGCGATATTTGTTAACAGTGCAAATGTTTTGATTTGATCAGCTCCAAATTTCAGTCTTTGCCAGGGCTGGTTTGGCCAGATGGATGAGCGAATTAGAGGAAAAAATGTGTATTAAATACAAATCAATTCACCTCCTGATTACTGATATAAAAATAAATCCAGGAGCTAGGTAGTTCATAATTCTCTGGTTCTGCCACTTACTGGTGAACTTAGAGTTTCAGCTCTATAGAATACACCAATTATGATTCTGAATACAGCAATTCATTCTACAATAAATACCAAGGAGGTGGTAAGACCTGAGATAGTGAGGCTTAATGGAAGGAACTCTTGTTTTTGGAGCAAGTGAACTGGCTATGAGTCCTGGCTCTCCCATCAAAGGTTTGTATTATGTCAGAGTTGCAGGGCTTCTGAGCCTCAGCTCCAGACATAAAAAGAGGATTGAAATGATGTCCCTTTAGAAATTAAGCTGGGCTGGGTGTGGTGACCCATGCCTGTAATCCCAGCTATTCAGGAAGCTGAGGCAGGAGGATCTCAAGTTCCAGGCCAACTGGGAAACCTAGGGAGACCCTTTCTTAAAATAAAAAATAAAAAGGTCTGGGGCTATAGTTCAGTGATAGGGCACCCCTGGTTCAATCCCCAGTACTAAAAAATGAGAGGAGGGAAGGGAAAGGGGGAAAGGGAAGGGAAGGAAACAAGGAAGGGAAGGAAGGAAGGAAGGAAGGGAAGGAAGGAAGGAAGGGAAGGAAGGAAGGAAGGAAGGAAGGAAGGAAGGAAGGAAGGAAGGAAGGAAGTTGGATCATGCAATAGGTCAGAAGCTTTGTCAAGCTTGTTTGCATGGTGAACATCACATAGAAGGTTCTTGAGTTGTTGAAAGGGATATTCTTTCTTCTATTTCCCATGAAGTATGAACTTCTCTTGGTCCATTTTTTATTTTCCCATCAGAAGTGAATGGTACTTATTCCATGCCAGATAATTTTAAACAGTTGACATAGAACAACTCATTTAATAAATCTTATAAAGATTTAAGATTTGGGCATTATTTTACTGATAGGTGACTGAGGCATAGAGAGATTAATAAACTTCTCATGGTCATACAATTAATAAATGTTGGATCTGGAGTTTAAACTCAAGCAGTCTGGCTTCTGAATCAATGTTGCTTAAGCATGATATTACATTGCCTCTCTTAGATTGAACTGTGGGTTCTTTCCTTTATTATAATTAAAGCAATGACATAAAAAACCAATAAAAATGGGCAAGAGAACTAAATAGATACTTCACAAAAGAAGAAATACAAATGGCCAATAAATATATGAAAAAATGTTTAACATCATTAGCAGTCAGGGAAGTGCAAATCAAAACCACACTGAGATTCCATCTAACCCCAATTAGAATGGCAATCATCAAGAAGTCAAACAATAAATGCTGGTGAGGTTGTGGTGAAACAGGAACTCTTCTACACTTTTGGTGGGATTTAAAATTAGTGCAGTCACTATGGAGATCCATGTGGAGATTCCTCAGAAAATTGGGAATGGATACACCATATGATCCAGCTATATCACTCCTGGGTATCTTTCCAAATGGACTGAAATCAGAAAATTATAGTGATACATGCATATCCATGTTCATAGCAGCACAATTCACAATAGCAAAATTATGGAACCAACCTAGGTGTCCATCAACAGATGAATGGATTACAAAATTATGTGATATACACACAATGGAATTCTACTCAACAATAAAGAACAACAAAATTATGTCATATGCAGAAAAATGGATGGATCTGGAGAATATTAAGTGAGATTATCCAGTCACAGAAAGTAAAAGGTCATATATTTTCTCTCATATGTGGAAGTAATCAGGATAGCTAGGGAGCAAGCTAGGGAGTAATCAGGATACAAGAGGGACTTTAGATAATGGAGGAGAAACCACAGTGGAGTGAGAGAGGTGGTCTGGGAGTGGGTGGGGGAGGGAGAATTAATAAAGGAAACACTTCCATTGACATTATGTACATATGTGAGAATACCATGTCAATCTCAGTATCATGTATGGGGAAGGGGAGGGAGTTGGGAGGTAGCTGGGGGAAAGCTCATTAAGTGCTGTATACACTTATGCCACAATCACTGTGAAGTACATCATGATGTGAGACTACAATACACCAATAAAAGTATATAAAAAATAGTGACAGCATGAGCTCTAAACCCCTGCCCTGAGTTGGGAAGTGATAGAGAATAGGGAAAACTGTTGCAAATAGAAGGGCGCATGATCCATCTGAAGGGGGATTTTACTCATGCCCAACTATTGGATCTCATGGAAGTTCCTGGCCTAGTACTTCCAGCATAAGTCTTTTGATGTTTCAATAAAGGCCAGAATTCAGAACTTAAAAATTTATTTATTTATTTATTTATTTATTTATTTATTTATACATACTGGGGATTGAACCCAGGGACATTGTACCTCTGAGCTATATACCTAATCCTTTACATTTTGAAACAGGGTCTCACTAATTTGCTGAGGTTGTCCTTGAACCTGCAATCCTCCTGTCTTAGTCTCTCAAATACTGGGATTGCAGCCATGTACCACCATGCTTGGCTATCCTATTGGTTGTAAGATGCTTCAAACTAATTATAAAATTTTAAGAACTCAACACAAGCCATCAGGAGGTTCATGGGATAGCAGCCTGTGGAGTGGGTTGAAAGGTAGTAATAGCATGGTGGTTGTTAATAACAGTTTCCAGTACTTGGGAGGTTGAGACAGGAGGATCACAGGTTTGAGACCAACTTTAACAATTTAGGGAGTCTCTCAGCAACCTAGTGAGACCCTATTTCAAAACAAAAACTAGAAAGCTCTGGAGTGTAGTTCCCTCCCCCATGCACGCATGCACATGTGAGCATGCGCGCGCGCGCGCGCGCACACACACACACACACACACACACACAAGAACAGTCTCCAAATCTAAACTTAAACTTCAAGTTTGAATACCCATCTTGTAATTTCTGAGTAAATCAATATCATTTTTTGGGGGTACTGGGGATTGAACACAGGGCATTCTACCTCTGAGTTGCACCACATTCCTTTTTTATTATCATTATTATTATTATTTAATTTGAAACAGGGTTTCTCTAAGTTGCTGAGGGTCTCCATGTTTCTGAGGCTGGCCTTAAATCTTCCATCCTCCTGTCTCAGCCTCCTAAGTACTGGAATCACAGGCATGTGCCACCACGCCTGGCTAAGTCACTAATATCTTTTGCCTCAGTTCCTTTGTCTGCAAAATGAGACTCATTATATCATTGAGGACATGTACATCTAATTATTATAATGATTAAGTGAGTTAATATAAATAAATGAAGAGATCACACGGCGGCGGCGAAAGTGGCTACAGCGGCGCCATCTCGGCAGAACTTTACCAGCGGCTACCAGCATTGTGGCTTCTGCACAAGACCAAGGGAGATGCCAGTGACCTGTTGTGAACCCAGCAGCAGCAGAATAGCAGCAGTGAAGGCGAGCACCGACTTGCTCCACGTGCAACACAGACCCGAACTACTGCATCAGCAGAAGCGGCAGCGGCGCCATCTTGGTCAAACCGTGCCGATGGCTACGAGCATTGCAGCTTCTGCAGGCCACCAACAAAGAAGACAGGGAGCTCTTCTAAAAACCAGCACTGCAGAGCATCAGCGACAAAAGCGAGCAGCAGTTTGATCCATACTTGGTAGAGTCCCCAGGACCTGGAGGCCTGACCAGAACCTGTGGCAGCAGCTGAGCCCCCCCTCCAGAGATTAAGAGCAGCGCTCAATGACACTGTAAGTCAATGAGCCACTCCAGGGGGAGACCACCCAGCGCAGCCACAGGGACTCACGGGGTCTGAGACAGTGCAGATTGCCCCGGCGGAGGTGGGAGTGGGGTCTGCTGTGGGACGCGGTAGATGCGTGGATAAGCAGACAATCCCTGGTGACATTTGGGTGGGACAGACTTGCAACCCGGGGGTCACAGCACCCTTTTAGAGTCCCCGGGGATAGCCACAGGACATACAGCTGTGGTACCTGGGGAAAATTGGACCAAACCAGCCCTCTCTGTGGAAAACGTGGAGTTCCATGTTTACACAGAAGCAGAGCAAAGCGACAACCACTGATTCTGTAAGGCAAAGAGAGTCACAAGCCCAGAGCCCCCTGATGGTGACTCCTACCATAGGTGTAGACAGAGAGAGACATAGGGACCGCCCAAGTGGAGACCGCGGAGACCCACACTTGCAGAGAGAGGGGCAATAGTGGCACTGGTCCCATGCACAGGTAGTGAGAGGCACAAGGCAAGGGTCCCAATCACTGGAGACCAAGAACTGGGCCTGCAAATGGACATTATACCTAGCAAGTGAGAATAAACATTCAGTAAAGGACACTCACCTTTAAGGCTCACCTAGTAGCAACTATCTACCCCCAGGATAAGAAAATATAAAGGGAGAGGGATTTTACATAGGATACCTACAGAGTGAGAGAGGAAGAACTACCAAAAGCAACAAAGGAATAAACATAAGAAACCTGAAACCATGAAAAGGAAGAATAGAAAAGAAACAACGAGCCCCCACAATCCCACAACAGAACCTGCCAAATCAGAAGTGCAAAGATTGCCAGAAGGACAATTCAGAACTTCAATAGAGGAAATGATACAGGATTTCTGAAACGAATTCAGAGAGAGCCTGATAGAAACGAAGGAGCAAATAAGCAGGAATCAAAAAGAAGCCCTGAAGGAAGTGAAGGATGCAATAATTGAAATGAAGGCATCAATACAGACCATCAACAATAGACTAGACCACATGGTAAACAGAATCTCACTCTAAGAAGATGACCTCTCCAAAAATGAACACATAGTATATAAATTAGAAAAAACAATTCAACAACATGAATTGGACATTGAAGAGATCTCAGCCAGTCTTAAAAGAGCAAACATAAGAATAATAGGCATAGAAGAGGGATTAGAAGCTGAAACTAAAGGAATCAATAATCTATTCAGAGAAGTAACATTAGAAAATTGTCCAAACATAAAAAGAGAGGTTGATACACAGGTATAGGAAACACATAGATCCCCTATAGACAGGATCAGAGAAGAGGCTCACCACGCCACATAATAATCAAATTGACCAATGTAGAGGCCAAGGAGAGAATCTTAAAGGCAGTGAGAGTAAAAGAGCAAGTAACATTCAGAGGCAAACCAATAAGAATCACTCCCGACCTTCCAAATCAAGTCATGAAAGCCAGGAAGGCCTGGAACGACATATTCCAAACTCTGAAAGAAAACAACTTCCAGCCAAGATTTGTCTACCCATCAAAGATATATATCAAATTTTATGGAGAAATAAAAACCTTCCATGGCAAACAGAAGCTGAAAGGCTTTATGTCTTCCAAACCAGCACTAGAGAAAATGCTCAAAGAGATTAATTACAAAGAAGAAAAAATAAGGAAATGCCAGAACCAGAGAAATAGT
>PVJS01051258.1:0-14043 GCA_004027185.1 Glis glis | reverse complement strand
TGGTGGCGCATGCTTGTAATCCCAGTACTTTGGGAGGCGGAGACCAGAGGATCGGGTTCACAGCCAGCCTCAGCACTCTCTCTCGCTCTCTCTCTCTCTCTCTCTCTTTCTCTCTCTCTCTCCCTGTCTCTTTCTCTCTCTCTCTACCTAGTGAGGCCCTCTGCAACTTCGTGAGACCCGGTTTCAAAATAAAGTATAAAAAATAGGGCCGGGGGTGTAGCGCGAAGGTAGAATGCCCCTGGGTTCAATCCCTGGTACCGCAAAAAAAAAAAAAATGCTGTAAAAAGTATCGGAAGATCAAAGAATACTTACATTAATCCTAAGTGAATATGTTAGTTTGGCAGCTAAATGCTTGATGAATAGAAGGGAAATGTTCTGCTTTCTTTAAAATTTAGAAAAGAATATTTTTATTATTAGAAGGAATTGTTAACAGAAGTTATATTTATATGACTATAAACTCTCTTTTTTAACATTTGCTGAATAAGAATTAAGGGACTGTAGATAAAGCATTGTTGGCGATGAGGAGGGGCAGTGTGGGAAGAGCAGCCTGGACACATTCAAGATTGTATACGGTTTAAGTCAGTTCAAGCCTGGGGGGAAAGCGAGTGAGACTCAACAGCTAACTAAATGGAGCTTAGAATCAGGAAGGGAGGTACTGAATTGTTTCTCATTTATCTTCTTCAAACATTTAAAATTATGTGCTATATACTTTTATGAAACTAATAAAAATGTAAAATATAAAAATAGAATTATGTTAAGTATATTATTTTTTCTTTCAATTATATCCATTATTGGTCATTAGGGCTACAACCTAAATTTTCCTATTTACTAGATAGCAGTCACTCTAACCTCATGCTACACATTAAAACTTTACATCTGGGACTAGGGACATAACTGAGTGGTAGGGGGCTTGCCTGGCATGTGCAAGGCCCTGGGTTCAATTCCCAGCACAGCAAAAACAAACAAGCAAACAAATTAAAAAATGAAAACCCTGAAACCCATAGGATAAAGCTAGCATCTCCATAGGTTCTAACTACCTTTTTAGTTGATTATTTTATTTTTACCATGGGGACAGATGTCCCAGGGAATTTGCTTACTGGTTGATGACCTGGAAATCACTACCTAGGGATGTGTGAAAATATAGAGATGAATCCCCTGGTGTACAACCAGGAAGAAGAAGCTGAATGTCAGGTCTACCTTACAGAAAGACATGAATGCAAAGAAGGGATCCAGCCCACAGGAGAACCTCCTGACTTCCCACTCTCCTGTCCAGCCAGAGAGAACACAGTGAGGCCCCATTCAATGTCTAGGGAGCAGAACTGTGCTCTCCATACACGCTCCCACCTCTGCCTCAAATCACTTGAAAAGCTTTCATAGCCTTCATCTTACATACAGAATTTGTTCTAAGGTATGGGGGAGGTGGCTAGAATATTTTATAAGTTCAAAGAGATCAGCTCAGGGTTTGTTCAAAGTATGTAAAGAGGCAACTTTGATTACTCTAGATCTTGCAAATAAATATTTCCTATCGAAGTTTTGTGATAAGACATCACCAATCAACACAGAGTTTCTATGAAATAACAGAAAGAAGGGTCATACCCAGTCCTGTTGGGTCAAGGCTTTTTCTCCATTAGGCTCTTTAATTTTGTGGGATGATTTTTCTGGTTTTGTACTAAAGATATTATTTTTATAAATGAAAGACATTTTAATTCGACCAACAATAAATACATTATTAGAATTATCACCTTCGTTGACTTTCTCAGGATGCCATCCTGTTGTCCAACCCAGGGAAAGTGTCACATCTGGAAAGAAGGATGTCACAGTATCTATAAATGGTTTTGCATCTACGACTTTGCTACTTCCATTTGGACCAGGAAGAATATCAGCATTGATCCACACAGGACACTTCAGGTGCCTCTTCATATTTTCCAAGAGCTTCATGGATGGTTCTACAGCTGCCAGACTAAAAACATAGTTTGTTGCCAATGAGACATATTCCTACAGTAAAAATGTCAGTTCTTTTAAAAAGACTAATGGTTTTAATGCTCTCAAATTCCTAATAAAAATATAATCCAATAATGCATGAGTTAAATAAAATCAAAGGTCACATGGCACCAGAGGGAAAAGCTAACAGAGGCCGTATCTTGAAATGTTGATTTATACTTACTATTCATGAAAGGAACTTAAAAGTTCTATAAGTATGCGGATATTGCCACAATGTGGGGACCAAGTAGAGGCTTCAAAGCTCCATATTAGCATAAATAAGTGTGAAACAGTATAAGAGAAGACACACCTATCCACTCATTAGAGTGTACAAATAAGACAACAAATGAAGTATACTGATAGCCTGCACATGCACATTCATGAGGTACCAAGTGTGCCCAGGCACTATGTTTCTAATTGTGTTTCAAGGCCCTGAAGGAAGAAAAGAGCAGTCTTAGCCAGGCGTGGTAGCGCATGGTTGTAATCCCAGTACTTGGGAGGCTGAGACAGGAAGATCACAGGTTCAAGGACAGCCTCAGCTACTTAGTGAGGCTCTCTGCAACTTATTGAGACCCTGTTTCAAAATAAAGAATAAAAAATAGGGCTGGGGGTGTAGCTTGGAGGTAGAATGCTCCTGGGTTCAATCCCCAGTACTGCAAAAAAAGAGAAAAGAGCAGCTTTTTCTTCATGTATTCTTGAGTGAGCCTGGAGGCCTAAATACATTTCTAAGAATGACTGGAAAGGATAAAACTATATTTCCTCAAAGCTTCTACAAGTTCCCTATTTTTTCTTTTACTGTAACCTATTAACCTATTACTGTAACCTATTACTGTGAAACTATTACCTAGTTTTCTACTCTGGAAACTAGACACAAGGATATTTCAGTTTTTTTTTTTTTTTTTGGCAGTACCGGGGATTGAACCCAGGGGCATTCTACCTCCGGGCTACACCCTCAGCCCTATTTTTTATTCTTTTTTTTTTGCAGTACTGGGGATTGAACCCAGGGGCGTTCTACCTCCACGCTACACCCCCGGCCCTATTTTTTATACTTTATTTTGAAACCGGGTCTCACGAAGTTGTGGAGGGCCTCACTGAGTAGAGAGAGAGAGAGAGAGACGGAGAAAGAAAGAGAGAGAGAGACAGAGAGAGAGAGAGAGAGAGAGCTGAGGCCGGCCACAAACCCGGATCCTCCGGTCTCCGCCTCCCAAAGTACTGGGATTACAAGTGTGCGCCACCATGCCCGGCTCTTATTCTTTATTTTGAAACAGGGTCTCACTAATTTGCAGAGGGCCTCACTAAGTAGCTGAGGCTGGCCGCGAACCCAGATTGTCCAGTCTCAGCCTCCCAAGTACTGGGATTACAAGCGTACGCCACCACGCCTATATTGAAAAACTGCTTCATTTTTTTCTTTGTTCTTTTTACTCCCTATGTCTATACTAGCTGGCACCTACAGATGTTAAAACCACAAGGTTTTAATCAGCCTACCTTGCTTTTTTTTTAATTGTATATACAAACTTTACTTGAAAATCTCACTATTTCTGACTATCTTTTGAACCTTTAGGAAAATTAACCCTGCTGGGCATGGTGGCGCACTCCTGTAATCCCCGTACTTCGAAGGCTGAGACAGAAGGATCACAGGTTCAAGGACAGCCTCCACAAGCAGTGAGATTCTCATCAACCTAGTGAGACCCTGTTTCAAAATAAACATAAAAAATAGGGCTGGGGGTGTATCTCAGAAAAGAAAATAAGAGAAAAAGAAGATTAACCCTTCTGAACCTTTAGAAATATTCATTTTGAAGAACATTTGATTGTAGTGAGTACTGTGATCAAAGGCTAAGAATTGCACAGATGATGCTGGAAAGGAGAAAATTCAGCAACCCTCCTCACATTTCCACCTCTTCTCAAGGACAGGACACTTCTAACTGTGCTCCCATCTTTCTCCTCTCCACTCCTTTTGGGCCTCTCACCTTAAGAAGAGAAATTAATAATCTCACTAAGGTGTGAAATAAACCAGAGAAACCAGGCTCTAGCCTTTAGCCTCTGGTCCCTTTCACTCTATTCCTACATAGTTGGAGCTGAGTGAAAGAGGCTCACCCTTCCACTCCTGAAATGAAGGTCCTAATTTATTGAATTAGTAGGCCCTAATGCTGACCTTGCAAAGTCTAATTTAGATGCTTTCATTTCTCTATTAAATTCTTCCGTCCTTGTACTGTATCAATGCTATGTTAAAACCACCATTCTAAAATTCATATGGAGCCAGGTTTGGTGGCGCATGCTTGTAATCCCAGTACTTTGAGAGGCTGAGACAGGAGGACTGCAGGTTCGAGGATAGCCTCAGCAAGTAGTGAGTCATCAACCTATCAAGACCCTGTTTCAAAATAAAAATAAAAATAGGGTGGGGTTGTAGCTCGGAGGTAGAATGCCCCTAGGCTCAATCCCCAGTACCACAAAATAAATTAAGATAAAATAAAATAAATAAAAAATAAAATTAATATGGAACCACGGAGAATAGCCAAAGTAATGGTGAGCAAAAAGAACAAAGCCAGAAGTATCAGAAGACCTGACCTCAAAACATACTGCAAAGTTATAGTAATCAAAATAACATGGTACTGAATATCTTATCCTACTTTCCTATGAATTTCATTTAGAAATTGGGGACCACAGGCTGGCGTGGTGGTGCATGACTGTAATCCCAGTACTTGGGAGGCTGAGACAGAAGGATTGCAGGTTCGGAGCCAGCCTCAGCAACTTAGCGAGGCCCTCTGCAACTTAGTGAGACCCTGTTTCAAAATGAAAATTAAAATAGGACTGGGGGTATAGCTCAGAGGTAGAGTGCCCCTGGGTTCAATCCCCAGTACTACACAAAAATATAAAAAGAAAAAGAAAAAAGAAAAGAAATTGGGGACCACAAAATTAACGAAATTATGTATGTGCATGTAAAAATATGTATAAATTCCACGATTAGGTATAATTGTAATGCACCAATAAGAAAAGAGGGGGCAAGCAAGATGTGGTGGCACACACTTATAATCCCAGTACTTGGGAGGCTGAGATCGGAGGATCCGGGTTCGCGGCCAGCCTCAGCTACTTAGTGAGGCCCTCTGCAGCTTAGTGAGACCCTGTTTCAAAAATAAGAATAAAAAATAGGGCTGGGGGTGTAGCCCCAAGGTAGAATGCCCCTGGGTTCAATCCCCGGTACCGCAAAAAAAAAAAGAAAAGGGGGTGAAAGCAAATTGAGGATGACAAAAGTCATACTTAAAATAGTAATAAATCACTTAAAATTACTTTTTAAGGAAAAATAAGTCTTTGCTAAAATCTAGACTTGGTTAAAACTTCAAATAAAAATTTCAGCTGGGTGTGGTGGCGCACACTTGTAATCCCAATATTTGAGAAGCTGAGACCAGAGGATCCGGGTTCGCGGCCAGCCTCAGCTACTTAGTGACGCCCTCTACAACTTAGTGAGACCCTGTTTCAAAATAAAGAATAAAAAGTAGGGCTGGGGGTGTAGCTCGGAGGTAGAATGCCCCTGGGTTCAATCCCCGGTACTGCAAAAAAAATTTTTTTTTTCAAATCACCCTAGATTATTTATTATTTATATTTATTACCTGTATGCTAATATAACTTAGAAACACAAAACAAGAACTACTAAACTTTGACTAAAATGTCACTGAGCTTCTCTTCCAGAGGCAGTGCAGCAGTTATGGTTAGGAGTATGAACTCTCCAGCCAAGCTGACAGCTGTCTAGTACTAACTATGAGGTAGGCCACAGATGCCCTCTGCCTCCATTGCCTCATCTGGAAAATAAGGATAACAGCAATAACCCACCTCTTAGGATCATTAGGAAGATTTAATGAAAACACGTGCAATGCTCTTAGAACAGTGTCTGACACATAATAAGTATTCATAATAATAAGTATTCTTATAACTGTTAATTTATATTCATTTCCCTTCATATGTTAAGACAAAAAAAAGCTCTTGCAAAGTATTTGTTTTTAGTTGCCAGGTCCTTTTGTGGTAGCTGCTAGCACTTAAAGATAAATAATATGTAAGGAGCCAAAGACTGCATCGCAGAGAACAATTCAGGGGCAGAGGGACATGCACTAAAACGTGAGCACACGAAAAGGCAAGGAGAGCTACAACTTGAAACGGCCAAGCGTTAAAGGTCAAATGCTGATTTCATGGTATAGGACTTGCGGGCCTGGCTCCAGGAGACCGAGCATCTGGCACTAGAGCCGCTGGCACAGCTCAGCTGTCTCCTTAGGTAGATGACATGACCTCCCGGGACCACAGAGTAGAAGTGTTCATCGCTCAACAAGCTTCACGATCCTCACACAGCTCTTCAATGCACAAGTTCTTGTCAACTAAAACCCCTGGATACCAAGATTCTGTATAGCCACCCGTTCACCAGCAGAATAATGAGGTTCATCAGTACAGTTAGCCCCACAATAAATGGTTCATCGTCTTAATAATCCACACAATTTCCAAATCCTTATTATTTTCTTAAGGTATATCAATTTTAAAATATGACTCAGAGATGAGGTAGGTTTACCCCCAATCCTGGATTTCAATAGCAGCAGCCTTCATGGGGCTTATAATGAGCTTTTCTGGTATCACAGTATAAATGTGTATATAATTTTTACAGTGCCAAAATACTTTAAAAGCAAAATTTCCTGTGAAATCTCTTTCTTCCTCTCTTTTATTTTCTTTTCCTTTTCTTTCTGGTAGTAAAGATTGAACCCAGGGGCATTCTACTTCTGATTTATACCCCCAACCCTATTTTTTAATTTTTTAAATTTTGAAACAGTTACCACACACTGGCCTTGAACCTGCCATCCTCCTGTCTTAGCCTCCCAAGTAGGTGTGCACCACCATGCCAGGTCCAAAATAGTATTTTTAAGGAACACTTTGGTTATTGAAGAATTCCAAATGATTCCCTTTATAAATATAGCAACACAAATCAAATTGGATGTGTATTAACTACTTCAATAAAATTCTCCCAATGTTTCCTTCCCAAACTACTCTTTAACAAAAGCATTTTAAACGCGCCATTCTGTTATCATGATGGTCACTTATGATGGACTCCTTCATAAAAAAAATAGCTTTAGACTCAGAGGGTCTCCAAGAAACAATTTTAGCAAACAGTTCCGTGGGTCTTAAAGCTTTAGCATCAAAGGGTCCCCAAGAAGCAATCTTAGCAATCAGTTCAGTGAGTCTTAGATACATTCCTAAAACATATTAGAATTTACAATTCCATTTTCATTTTGGATAAAGTACAAAAATAGGTAGTCAGGCACAGATATGTGTGGCTATTAATCGCCCCCCAAAGTTATTCTATAACAACCAGAAGCATGTTTGTACAAATACCTCTTGAAATCCAGTTTGATGCCTTTATTGCTTTTCATAACCTCAGCCAGCCACTCCTGGAGCGTGTTATCACTGTCTTTTTCAGGAGGATGGGCCATGATTGGTTGCACATGTTCTGATCCATCACTTGGAAGAAGGACATCAGCCTCTATCATGTGAGCAGCACCTGTCCAAATAGAAGAACTTAAGTTAATGCTAATAAATCAGGGCAGAACTGCAAGAGAAGCCATGTCTCTTTTGAGGAAGAAAAAAGGAAAGAAAGAAAACTAATAATTAATGAGTAAATACTACCTGCCAGGTACTATACTTGGTCTTTATATATATATATATATATATATATATATATATATATATATTTATAGATGAACAAACATGTCAAGAAGCTAAATGACTTTCTCTAGGTCACAGGGTTCTTAACCTGTTGTCATACTTATGACTTTTTTTCCCAGCACCTAAGCAAAGGGAATATATAAAGGGATGCTTAATAACTATTCATTGAAGTTTTTAGGATTAGATAGTATTTTTATCTTTTCAATCCTCCAGTTAGAAACTATGGGTATTTGTTGCTTATGTTTGAAAGTTTATATTACAATCCATTTCTTTGACTTAAAGCTCAGCGACTGTTTTTTATTTTATTTTTGTGGCACTGGGGATGGAACCCGGGGCATTCTACCTCTGAGCTACACCCCCAGTCCTATTTTATTTTCTTATTTTAAAATAGGGTCTTACTAAGTTGTGGAGGGCCTTGTGTTGCTGAGGCTGGCCACGAACCTATGATCCCCCTGTTTCAGCCTCCCAAGTACTGGAATTACAAGTGTGCCGCCACCATGCCCGGCTCAGTGACTGTTTAAAAGCACACATCCTTTGAACATGTAATGAGCGTCACTGGTCACTTGGTGTGAATGTGTTCAAGCAGTCCATGGTAGATGGACCCTAAAGATGACTGCCAATACTTCCTCCCAACACACACACCGCTCTTCCCACCTTTCCCCTCCCATTAAACGGGGCTAGTCTTGTGACCTGCTTTGACCAACAGAAGGTAGTAGAAATAAAACTGTTCTGGAACTCTTATAACACCTGGCAGCTTCTGTTTCTCCCTCTTGAAATCCAGCCAGCCACCATCTCACCAGAAGTTCAGGCGCGATTACTGAACTCAGAGAACACATGGAGAGAAGCAGCCACATGGCAGAGAACTAAGACTTCCCACCTGATGACACCGAAGTCTCTGATAGGCACGGTCACGCTAGAATTCCCAGACCCAGCTGAGCGCCTAGCTGAATGCAGTTATAGGAATGTCACCAACCTATACCATATGCAACAGATGAACCAGCCAGCTACCCACAAAATCCCAAGAAATAATAAGCTATGTGATTTTAAGTCACTATATTTGGGGGAGTCTATTGCACAGCAATAGATAAGCAGAAATAAATACCTGGAAGTGGAGTGTTACCACAACAAAAATCCGGGATGTGTGGCATTGGCTTTGGGATCTGGTGAAGGCTAAAGAAGGCAGGGAGACAGCTGTTCATGGAAGGTAGAAAAGCAATGTGGAAATTCTTATTTGAGGCTTGAGAATAGATGATCTGTTTTATATGGTAGTAAAACTTTGGCAACATTGTCATCTATAGCCACTGGTGGAAGACAAGAAGGATATGTAATAAATTTGGTGATTTGGCTAAGGAAGTTTCCAGGGAGAAGATTGAAAGTGCCAACCGGCTTTTCTTTCTTTTTGTGTGTGTGTGTGTGATACTTGGGATTGAATCCAGGGGCATTCTAAATCTGAGGTACACCCCCAGCCCTTTTTATTTTTTATTTTGAAACAAGGTCTCACTATGTTACTGAGGGCCTCACTAAGTTGCCAAGACTGGCCAAGAACCTGTGATCCTCCTGTTTCAGCCTCCCAAGTACTGGGATTATAGGTGTGTGCCAACATGCCTGGCTCCCAATTGGCTTCTTTTAACTGCCTATGATAATGAACGAAAAGAGAGGACTAAACAAAATAAGTAACTGTTCAGGTCTTAAGCAGCATATAGAGGATATATTTCCAACTTAGGCCTCATGACCTAATCACCTCTTAAATGTGGGAAACTGTTCTAAGTCTAAAAAATATTGGCTTAAGGATTTATAGCTTTTTGCTTGCTTCAGCAGAAGACTGCCTTTCTTGGGGGAACTGAAGGCAGTGACCTCCATGCCCCTTCGCTATCTAAGCTATTTCCTCCTGTTTTACTACACCTTTTGTTTGCTTTGCTTAAGGGTGGAAGACCACTCCAAGGAGAGAGCTCAAGACAGCAACCTCTGCCCTCTTGCAAATCTGCCAGATAACATCTTATCTTCTAAAGCATTTCTAACACAATGCTCTACTCCTTACCCAGAGACAGTCAATGATTTAATGACCCAACCTTAATTCTGTAAACCTGTAATAAAAGGAAGAGCTGAGCTTTGCTGGAGAGTTTGGCTCTCTTGCCTTCTCCCCTCTCACCTCTTTGAGACCAGGAATAAAGTCTCAAAAGCATTTATTTCATTGGGTCGTCCCGTGCCCTGCTAGTACAGAGCCCGGTACTTAAAGGCCTCACTTTCCATTATCATTACATTGGCAATTAAATACAAATGGTCAATACATACATGAAAAAATGTTCAACATCATTAGCAATCAGGGAGATGCAAATCAAAACTACACTGAGATTCCATCTAATCCCAATTAGAATGGCAATCATCAAGAAGTCAAACAACAATAAATGCTGGCGAGGATATGGGGAAATAGGAACTCTTCTACATTGTTGGTGGGATTGCAAATTAGTACAGCCGCTATGGAGATCAGTGTGGAGATTCCTCAGAAAACTGGGAATGGATCCACCTTATGATCTGGCTATACCACTCCTGGGTATCTTTCCAAAGGAACTGAAATCAGGATATTATAGTAATACATGCATATCCATGTTTATAGCAGCACAATTCACAATAGCCAAATAATGGAACCAACCCAGGTATTCATCAAGAGATGAATGGATCACAAAATTATGGGATATATACACAATGGAATTCTACTCAGCAATAAAGAAGAACAAAATTATGTCATTTGCAGGAAAATGTTTAGACTTGGAGAACATTATGTTAAGTGAGATTAGCCAGTCAAAGAAAGTGAAGGATATGTTTTCTCTCATTTGTGGAAGCTAGGGAATAATTGGGACATAAGAGGGACTTTAGATAATGGAGGAGAAACTCCAGTGGAGTTAAGGAGATGGTTTTGGGAAGGGGAGGCAGAGGGAGAATTAATGAAGCAAACACTTCCACTGACATATGTGTGAATACCAATGACAATCTCAATATTTTATCTAGGGAAGGGGGGAGTGGGGAGGGAGCTGGGGGGAAAACTCATCAAGGGCTATGTGCATGTATGTCACTATCACTATGAACTACATTTCGATGTGAGACTATAATGCACCAATAAAAGTATAAAAAATTCAACATGAGTTTTGGAGGGGACAAACATTTAAACACAGTACCATAAAAAAATATGTCAAGGCCAGGTGTGGTGGCACACGCTTGTAATCCCAGTACTTGGGAGGCGGAGACCGGAGGATCCGGGTTCGCGGCCAGCCTCAGCTACTTAGTGAGGCCCTCCGCAACTTCATGAGACCTGGTTTCAAAATAAAGGATAAAAAATAGGGCCGGGGGTGTAGCTCGGAGGTAAAACACCCCTGGGTTCAATCCCCGGTACTGCAAAAAAAAAAGTCAATATCAAGCCAAAGATACAACTACAAGACCATATGTTAAGACCACAGAAGGATGGTACATCATGTATCCACACAGCTAGATAAAAAGAATTCTAGAATATTAAGGGCATTGTCTACAGCACTGAACTTTCAGAGAAAAGCAAAGAGGACTACTTCAAAGACATCTGGGGTGTGGCTTTTAATTAAAGGAGTGGTATATACTTTGATATATAAAAAGCCTACTACATATTTATGGGAGATTTATCCACCTGGACCAAAAGGAACAGAGATAGTTCAAAATGAAATGAGGTATATAGGCTTCTAAATTTCTCAGGCAGGAAACAGTCTGAGAAAACTACTCAGCTGTAAATATGAGACATTTTCCAATAAACATACAAGGAGATACTTAACAGCATTACTCTTTCAGGAGACATGAATCAAAACTACAGTGAGGTACCAATTCACACACACTGGGACGGCTACTTAAAAAAAAAAGGCACCATAACAAGTGTTGGCAAAGATGGGGAGAGACTGGAAACCTTATCCACACTACCAGTGGGAATGTAAAAAGGTACAGCCATTTTGGGGAAGCTTAGCAGTTCCTTAAAAAGTTAAATATATACTTACCAAGATTTAGCAGTTCTACTCCTAGACATATAATTCAAGAGAACTGAAAACATGTCCACAGACTTGTACATGAGCAGTCATATCAGTAGTACTCATAGTAGCAAAAAAAAATGGAAATGACTCAATGTTTTTCAATTGATACATTTATAAACAAAATTGATACATTTATAAACAATGAAACGATTCAGCCATAAAAAGGAATGAATAATGTGTGTCTGAACATGAACCTTAAAAATATGCTGAATGATATTTTATTATATTTCTAAATGTATTTGGGCCCTTAATATTCTTATAAATAGAAAGTAGTGAGTGCAAAAAATAAAAATATGCTCAATGAAAGGAGCCAGACACAGAAAGCCACATATAATGGAAAAGTACAAGGAACTACTCTGAATTTTGATTCTGGATTCAGGAAAAGTCTTTTAAAAAAAGTGGCTAGTCGAAGATTAAAGATGGCAGAAGAGGGAGACAGCGTGTTTCAGGCGCTCCGAGACTCAGAACTCAACCAGTGGGAAGACAGTTTCTTGACAAGGGAAGAAAAGCAGCCAAAACTCAACAAAACAACGACAGTCAAAATGTGGCGGAATCAGAGGCAGAAAAGAGAGCAGAGGACTGTAAAGAGCTCCACGTTTCTCGCCTGGTGAGCAGAGCGTGGCAGTGGTGGCACCATCTTGGTCAGGCCACGCCGGGGCTGGTGGCTACTGGAACCGCAGCTCCCAGAGACCAACTCCAGCAAAGAAGCAGCAAATTCTTGTGAAGTCAGCGACTTCGTTTCCTGTACACTTTCTTTGATGCCTTTTATCATATTGAAGATATGGCTGTGTTTGGGCACTACAAGCACCAACGTCAGAGGCCAACAAAGGCTCACATAACTGCAGCCGCCCAGAGCAGCAGTGTGTCCCTGGGCTACCCAAGCCCCAGGCTTAGAACTGTACAGTCTCTTCCTGCCAGAGCATGGGCCCTAAAATCAGGGAGGCCAGGGGCTGGCAGGGGTTCATGTGATCATAGCTACAGGATGGGACCTCAACAATCTCCACCAGCAGAGTTTGTTCCTGGCATTCATGCATGTTAGTGACTGACAGTGCTCCATGTGATTATAACCAGCAGATCAGTGGCAGTGTCCCAGGGGCCATCAAAGCTCTGCAAGTCGGGCCATAAGTTCATAACATAGCAATCTCTGGCCCTGCTGAACTTAGGCCCAGTGGCCACAGAGGCTGAAGTTCAGCACTTTGCAGTGTCATGGGCTCACAATCAGCAGAGCAGTGGTGGTGTCTGTGGGGCATTAAATCCCAACCAGCAGGCTGCAGGCTCCGAACAGAACATCACAGTCTCTGGTCCTACTGTGTTTGGGCCTGGAGAACATGGAGGCTTGCAGTCGATCAGAGACTACTGTTTGCCTGCACTAAGAACTATATCTTGTTAAAGAGGCTCTGGGGAACAAACTCAAAAGTTTAATTATATGAGTCAGACTGGTAGAGGCAAAAATATACCCCCCCACCATAGACCTTATTATAAAGGGTGAACAAATAGACACAGGACTCACACACAAAGAGGAAGAAGATGCCAAATCTGAGAATTCTGAATATATGAGAATGAAGAACAGTGAGGAAACAATAAACTCCCACAACTCAACAACAAGGGAGATCACCAATACTGATCTGCAGGAAATGCCAGAAGGAGACTTCTGAATTTTGATCTTCAATATGATAAAAGGCATCAAAGAAAGTGTACAGGAAATGAAAGAGCATATCAATAGAGAAATTGAGGACCTCAGAAAGAACCAAAAAGAGGCTTTGTGCAAAATGAAGGAGTCAATAAATGAATTAAAGACCACAATAGAAACCACCTCTGGCAGGCTAGGCCACATGGAAAACAGTATCACTCTTGGAAGACAGTTCATTCAAAACTGAAAACACAGTCAACAATCTAGAGAAGACAATACAATAACACAACCTGAACATCCAAGAAAATGGGAAAATATGAAATGTCTTAGCTTACGGATAATAGGCATTGAAGAAGGTCTAGAAGTACAAACTCTAGGCCAGCACTAGAGAAAATACTTAAAGAAATAAAACACAAAGAAGAAAAAATAAGCAAACCTCTTCAGAGAAATAATTTCAGAGAATTTCCCAACTATAGAAAAAGACTGGACATCCACGTATGTAGGGGTCTCTACCCAGTGCCATGAAAGGGCCTGGTGGACTGGCAGAAGCCTGCTCTAGAGTACCGGGCCTCTCCCACGTGGCAGTAATTCAGCATATTAATGGCAAAGATGGCGCTGGCGAATTCCTCAGGGGGAGGTCCCGCAGATAGCCCCACCTAGCCTCAGGAGGGCTGTGATAGGTAGTTACCTCCTTCC
>PVJS01051257.1:0-14043 GCA_004027185.1 Glis glis | reverse complement strand
CTCTCTCTCTCTCTCTCTCTCTGTCTCTCTCTCTCTCTCTCCTTAGTGAGGCCCTCCGTAACTTCGTGAGACCCGGTCTCAAAATAAAGTATAAAAAGT
Organism: Glis glis; assembly: GCA_004027185.1. NCBI lineage: Eukaryota > Metazoa > Chordata > Mammalia > Rodentia > Gliridae > Glis > Glis glis. The sequence continues at coordinate 13,944 of PVJS01051257.1, read as the reverse complement.
AGGGCCGGGGGTGTAGCGCGGAGGTAGAACGCCCCTGCGTTCAATCCCCGGTACCGCAAAAAAAAAAATAAATAAATAAAATAAAATAGGGCTGGGGTGTAACTCAGAGGTAGAATGCCCCTGGGTTCTCACACACACACACACACACGCACACACACACACACACCACAGAATATATAAAGAACTGCCGGGCGTGGTGGCGCATGCTTGTAATCCCAGTATTTGGAAGGCGGAGACCAGAGAATCCAGGTTCGTGGCCAGCCTCAGCCACGTAGTGAGGCCCTCCGCAACTTCGCGAGACCCGGTTTCAAAGGATAAAAAATAGGGCCGGGGGTACAGCCCTGGGTTCAAGCCCCGGTACCGCCAAAAAAAAAAAAAAATATATATATATATATATATAAATAACTCTTTTTTTTTTTTGCGAAACTGGGGATTGAACCCAGGGAAATTCTACCTCCGAGCTATACTCCCAGCCCTATTTTTTATTCTTTATTTTGAAACAGGGTTTCACTAAGTTGTGGAGGGCCTCACTAAGTAGCTGAGGCTGGCCGCAAACCTGCCATCCTCCTATCTCAGCCTCCCAAGTACTGGGATTACAAGCGTGTGCCACCACACCTGGTTCAAAATATTCAAATAGATGTTTCTTCAAGTAATATATGTCAATGGCTAATAATAACATGAAAAGATGTTCAACATTATTGGTGATTAGAGAAATCCAAATTCAAACTACAGTGATATATTAATTACCTCACACCCACAGGAGTACTTTTTTTTTTTTTGCGGTACCGGGGATTGAACTCAGGGGCGTTCTACCTCCGCGCTACACCCCCGGCCCTATTTTTTAATGCTTTATTTTTGAAACCGGGTCTCACGAAGTTGCGGAGGGCCTCACTAGGTAGAGAGAGAGAGAGACAGAGAGAGAGAGGGACAGAGAGAGAGAGGGACAGAGAGAGAGAGAGAGAGAGAGAGAGATCGATTCATCTATCGATCGATCACGCGCGCGCATGCGCGCTGAGCCTGGCTGCGAACCCGGATCCTCCGGTCTCCGCCTCCCAAAGTACTGGGATTACAAGCATGCGCCACCACGCCCGGCCCACAGGAGTACTTATCAGCAAAGAGACAAACAAGTATTGGTGAGGATATGGAGAAACAAATCCTTGTATATTGTATTGTTGGTGGGAATGTAAAATGGTACAATCACTTTGAAAAACAGTTTCTTAACTGCAATTTCTTAAAAAGTTAAACATATACTTACCATGGAATCCAGTAATCCTACTCCTACGAATCTACCCAAGAGACATGAAAACATATATCCAAACTAAGTCACCTACCTACATGACGTTTATAGCAGCATTATTCAAAGCAGGCAAAAACTGGAAACCCAAATGTCCATCAACTGGTAAATAGATAAAATGTACTTTATTGGTACATGGAATACTACTCAGCAATAAAAAGAAACTACTTCATGTAGGACAATGATCCTTAAAAAACATTATACTAGCTGGGTGTGGTGGTGCATGCGTGTAATCCCAATACTTGGGAGACTAAGACAGGAGGATTACAGGTTTGAGGACAGCCTCAGCAATTTAGTGAAACCTTCAATAGTTTAGTAAAACCCTGTTTCAAAACAAAAAATAAAAAGGGCTGGGGGTGTAGCTCAGAGGTAGAATGAAAGAAGCCAGACACAAAAGGCCACATCTTGTATAATGCCACTGATATGAAATATCCAGGAAAGGCAAGTTCATAGAATCAGAAAGCAAATCTGATTCCCTAGGGCTGGAGTTGGGAGCTGGAATGACGCAAACGGGCAGGAGGGACCTTATTAGGTTGATGGAAATGTCCTGTAACTGGATTGTGGAGGTGGTTGTTGCACAACTCTACAAATCACTGAACTGTTAAAAAGAAAAAGAACAGTAAAAGGACACCGGAGTGGGTGACCTGTTAGGATACTATTGTGATACTCCAGAGAGGAAAGAGGCAGGGAGAACGTAGGCAGCCTCCATTCTTAGAATTGCCAAATGGGAAGCCAGGAGTGGTGGCACACACTTGTACTTGGGAGGCTGAGACAGGAGGATCGTAGGTTCATGGCCAGCCTCAGCTACTTAATGAGACCCTCCGAAACTTAGTGAGACCCTGTTTCAAACTAAAGAATACAAAAAAATAGGGCTGGGGGTGTAGCTCAGAGGTAGAATGCCCCTGGGTTCAATCTCCAGTACTGGAAAAAAAATTTGCACAATACGAATAACGATGCCAGCCTTCTAGTGAGAGGCTGGGATGAGATGGGATGTGCAGGAACTGGGTGGGTGCAAGCCATGAGGACACCAAATCTGGGGAGCAGGCACCTCCTCCCTGCTAGAGTCTAAGATTCTCCAGTGCACGGAAGATTGGAAAAGGTACAGAGTTAGCGTTTGGGGGTCAAAGGAACTTGATTATGTAACTATCTATAGGTGGTTTAAAATGCCAGCAGCATGTTAGCAAAAATAGCAACTATTCCAAACCATCAGCCACCCCGCCCCACCACTTCCTTTTATAAACTGGAAAGATCTTTGCAGTCCAAGACAGTTTATTAGATTAAATAAGGCCATGAAGTCCTGCGGACCCTAGGTTCGGGGCAAGCCGGTGCTCTGAGAACCCAGGCCAGGAAAGGAGGTCAGGATCCATCCACTCAGCCCCAGCCCAGGACGCGCGCCCCCGGAGCTGGAGGTTTAGGATCAATACGTAGCACTAGCAGCTGCCTGCAGGGGGCGCCCGGAGGCAACGCGCAGCCCCGCCACGCCCTCGGCCACGCCCCGTCACGTGCCGCAACGTCGCGTCACACCCGGAAGCAGCGGTGGGAGCGGAGCCGGCAGCAATGAGCGAAGAACCGGCGCAGTTGTCCGTAGCGCCCCCTCCCGGGGAAGTCGAACCGGGTAGTGGGGTCCGCATCGTGGTGGAGTACTGGTGAGCGTTCCGGGCTGGAAGGGCTCCCCTCTGTCCCCTGGGCCGGATGGAGGTGGGTCCACATGAGGCCCCTCCCCCGAAGCCCCAGCCCATCCCGCGTCTCTTCTCCCTAGTGAACCTTGTGGCTTCGAAGCGACCTACCTGGAGCTGGCGAGTGCGGTGAAGGAGGAGTATCCGGGCATCGAGATTGAGTCGCGCCTGGGGGGGACAGGTGAGGTCCGCAGAACACCTGCTGAGTCAGTCTGTTCTAAAACACAGCTCTCCTGCTTTCTAGCTCTGACATTGGCTGCTGTATATAAAGTGCCCAGCAGTGTCTGGCACTTAGCAAAAACATCCAACCAATACAAGTCCCTTCCCGTAGGTGAGGGGGCCACAGATAAGGCCTATAAGGAGAAACCTATTAGACTGCAATCATGCAGGCTTGGAGGGGAGGGAGCCCTTCATTGAGTGATGGAGGGACACACAGGCGAGGCCTCCTTTAAGTTCCTTTGAGTTAACCCAGAGTTGAGGAATGGCTTAGGAATCTCTAATAGGAGCCTGTGTGGATGCTAAGGTGTGTGGAGGGCCTCCCCTGGCTTCTGCTTGTTCTCAGCATACCATTCATTCATACATCTATTTCATACCAGGGGCTTTTGAGATCGAGATCAATGGACAGCTGGTGTTCTCCAAGCTGGAGAATGGGGGCTTCCCTTATGAGAAAGATGTGAGTATTTGCAGCATTGGGAGGACCCTGGGATACCCTGTCCCAGAAGCACATCATCCCCTTCCACATCTCTGCCCTCTAGCTCATTGAGGCCATCCGAAGAGCCAGTAATGGAGAACCCCTAGAAAAGATCACCAACAGCCGTCCTCCCTGCATCATCCTGTGACTGGACGCAATTCTGGGCTCCTGCTCTGTTCTGGGATCCAAACCTTGGTTTCCCCCTCGGTCCTACTGGGAACTCCCTCGCCTCTTTCCCCTCACTTAGTTCCTGGTAGCTAAGAGACTCTGGCCTCCACTTTGCCCCTTTGGGCAATAGAAGCTCTGTGGTCTTGGGGGTAAGAAAGAGATGCTCTCTGTGGACATTTCACATCCCCCTTATACCCCTTTCCCAGGATCAGTGCCCACAAAAGTCCAGTCCCCTCCCCAACTTGGCAATACCTGTCAGATGCCACAGTAGATCTAATTTATTCCCCCTGAGCCCTGGTCAGTGTCAGTGGTTGGCAATAAAGAGGCACTACAAACACTTGTGCCAACTAGGATGTGTTTATATGTCCGGTCTGGGAGTGTGGGGGACACAGAGGTCAGCCTGGCCTCAATACCACCTGGTGGGTGGGCTTTTTCTGAACAACTACTTCTTACATCAGTGAGCTCCTTTCTTAGCCAAGGCAAGGAAAGTGAGTCACATAATAAACACTGCCTCTTCTTTCCCCCTCCCCACTCCCATTTCCCATCCCCACAGGGAGGAAATGACCCCATTCTGGTGGGTGGCCTTAGGAATGAGTTTGTTCAAGCAAGAACGATCTGGTTGTCAAAGGGCTCCCAGATCAGATTCCTAACTTCCCTATCCCCCAACCCAAAGCCAGGGAATGGGAAGTTGCACTCCTCATTCAAGTTTTGGGAAGATTCCTAGCCACTCCAAGAAGAGTTGCCTATAAGGTGAGCAGTAAGGTCTGGCACAGAGCCACCCCTAGACATAGGCTGGGGCCGAGCTCTTTTCCAAAATCTATTTGCAAATGGAAAAAATGGGTGTGGACAAAGATATCCCTTCCTCAACCCCAGGGACACACTTGTCCCTTTCCCATATAATACCCACTCTCCCCCTGGGTCCTTATTTCATCTTTTAAAAATAAGTAAAAACAAAACAACAAAAAAGCACTCTGTACAAAGATTACTCTAGACGCTAGTGCAGCTCCTTCTCCTGGGGTGCAGCACTAGGTCCAGAGACAGTCTCCCAATAGGTTGTTCTTGTTTTCTGACACTCCTTTGGGGCCTCTTCCTCTTAGGCCTAGCTTCTGTCTTGATCCTTCAGTACCAAGGATCTGGAAGAAAAGGGCTGGGCCAGGCCGTAGCCTCAGGTGAGGAGACTGTGGCTGTGGTGTCCGTTAGACCCTATGGTATGGTAGGGCAGGGTTCCAAAATCCACCGAGACTCCCCGGTGCTGCTCCTTGTCGGACCAGGCTGGGTCCCTCTCAGCCTGGGAATTCAAGCAGGAAGGAAGGTTTCTTAGGGCAGGTTCCTGGCAGGGTGGGCTCTCCCAGATGTGTCAGTGGGCCCTCTGCCTGCCTCATTGTGATGTAGGCCTCAAGTCAGGCCTTCCTCGCTCCCTGAGAGCACAGCAGGACCTCAGCTGACTTGGCCTCCTGGCTCACACTGGCACGTCCAGGCCCAGATACTCAGGATTCTCAGCCGTAGGGGTCCCTTCAAAGGTGCTGGGTGGAGACCCCCGCTCTGATGGGTCCTGGTCCCAGTAATAGAGGTTGTCAAAGGCTGGGCTGAAGGCAGGAGGGGGGTGGGGCTGAGGGACAGTACTTCCCCGGGGTGCCAAATACTCTGGGTTCTCCACAGCACCCCCAAAGGCAAAAACGTCTTTGACAACCCCATTCTTCCCAGGGGAGAGAGTCTTGGGCCTTTCCAGAGTGGCCCCAGCAGGCCGGACAGGAGGCAGAGGACTCTCTAAGGGTGAGGGGGGCTGTGGCCGGACCTCTGGCTGGTTCACATATTCTGAAAGGGCAAGAGAAGAGGACTTGTTAAGAAAAGGAACTCGGGCACTGCTGCTACTACCACTGTTCCCATGGCACACCCTGGTCCCCCCAGAGTCCCCAATTCCCCTGCCTCCTAATCTCTGAACTTGGACCTGGATTCCATACCGGGCTGTGGGTTGCAGGTCAGGGGAGCAACGTAGCCGTCAGTCTCAGGGGGCAGGGGTACTGTGGGGTCCTCGCTGTACCGTTGTAGAGGGTTGGGGTCGTGTGTGGGGAGGTTCTGCAGCCCCTTGGCTGCCCCCATTCCCAGGTCACCATCAAACACATCAGAGCTAGCTCCCTCTGAGGGGGCCAGTGGAGACCTGGGGGGCTCTTCTTCAGAGGGCTCGAGCCCCAGTGTCAGCTCACCACCTCCACTCTGAAGACAAGAGAGAGATTTAAGATGGGCCTGGCAGGGGGACCCCATGGGAGATGACAGAAGGAAAACAGGTCACCTTTGGGGTATGACAGTCATGGTGGAGAGAATGGGGTCACCGGTTGGGATGGCAAGATCCTCCTTAAGGGGCAGGGTCTCCATGGGAGGTGAAGGTTGGGGAGCATCAGAGAAAGGGACCCGAGTCCACTGGGGTGCGGGAGGTAAGCAAACACAGGCGCCCACAGTATGACAAGGGCACTGACCCTGGTAGATGAGCTACGGTGCCTGCGGTGGGCCGTGCCCGTACCACCCAGGGCAGGGTCTGGGCAGAAGAAGCCCTGCTGGGGCACCAGATACTCCTCAGCATCCACCAGGTCCCCCATGTCATCGTCCTCCAGCAGTGAGCGGTAGAAGGTGCTGTCCAAGGGGCTGGCTGGGCCCAAGTCCTCATTCTAGGGAGGAAAGAGACGCAGGGTGATGGCCCATTCCCAGCCCAGTGTGCGGCCTCCCAGGAAGGCTCGCAGAGGGCAGATGTGGGGGTCTGGCCTGGCACCAGGCATCCTCTGCCTTTCCCTCCCGCAGGAGGGAGGGTCTCTTAGAAGCAGGGAAGGGGCAGGAAGACCTAATACCTGGATGACCACAAAGCGCTGGGGGTCCCTGGCCATGCGGGAGAATTCGGCCACCAACTCCCGGAATCTTGGCCGACATTCAGAGTCAATCATCCAACCTAGGGGCAGGGGGTTGGGGGAGATCTCAGCATCCTGGGCCTATGCAGCGTGGGTGCCTCTTCCTTCCCACTCCCTCTCCAAGCTGATCTAGACACCCCCAAATGAAGCCCAAAGCCCTCATGTGGTAGAGAAGCAGAACCAGACTCAGGGGTCTTGAGCCAGAGCCTTGGGGCATTTCTAATAAAAAGGAAGTTCCCTTCCTTTTTAATTTTGCACATAGTCTCTGGCTAGCTGTTCCTCTAGAGCGCCTCAGGACTTCCACTGTGAAAGGGGCATGAGATGCTTTTGAGGCTCCTTCAGCTACACCAGGGCCCCTGGACCCGTTCACATCCCTGCTGAGCCCCTTGTGGACCCTCCCCTGGAACCCCCACCCCTCCTCAGGCAACCAGCACAGCCCTGCCACGCACATTTGACCATGATCATGTAGACATCAATGGTGCAGATGGGGGGCTGGGGCAGCCGCTCCCCCTTCTCCAGCAGGTCAGGGATCTCCCGGGCTGGGATCCCATCATAAGGTTTGGCCCCAAAAGTCATCAGCTCCCACACAGTCACACCTAGGATAGAGACAGGCGTCAGGAGTGGGGGGCCAGAGGAAGCTTTACTGACTGGAGCCCAGAGGCTCTGCCCGGGAGCCTGGTACCTTGGCGGCGGGGGGGGGGGGATGTGAGGCCAAGGAACAGGATCTACCCGGTCTTTCCCCAAATCCCTAGAAGGGCACAGACCCTGTGGCGTGGGGCACATCCTTCCTCCAGCCTCTCCCACCCTTCATGGCTCCTCATCCAGCCCTCGCTCCTGCCCCCACCACGCACCGTAGCTCCACACGTCACTCTGGTGGGTGAACCGCCGACGGAGAATAGACTCCAACGCCATCCACTTGATGGGCACCTGGGAGAGCAGAAGAGGAAGTCCTCCATCTGAGTGTGGTGGGGAGGTGGCCCCTCTCGGGGTTCCCCCAGGGGCCAGACCCCACTCCACCCTGCCCAGGTCTGCTCCCTCCTCTGACCTTGCCCCCATCCGCATGGTATTCTGTCTCATCAATGTCCAGCAGCCGCGCCAGCCCAAAGTCTGTGATCTTCACATGGTTAGGACTCTTGACCAGCACATTCCGGGCAGCCAGGTCCCTGTGCACGAGCCGCACATCCTCCAGGTAGCTCATCCCCTGGAATGGGAGACATTGGTGTAGACCTTGGAGTCGGGCCACACCCTGGCCGCACTGCCAGGAAACATCCCATCCTAGCCCTAGACAGGGGCTTGCTCCCAAGGGACCTGCAGAGCCCAGCCCCCCAGCGCCTACCTTAGCAATCTGCACACACCAGTTCAGCAGGTCCTGGGAGCCCAGGCGCCCGCGGTGTTCCCGGACGTGGTCCAGGAGACATCCGTAGGGCATAAGCTGTGTCACCAGCTGCACCGTGGATGTCAGGCAGATGCCCAGGAGGCGGGACACATATGGGGAGCCCACACCAGCCATCACATATGCTTCCTGGGGGCAAGGGCACACTGAGAGGGCATGGGAGACCCCAAGCCCCAGCCGCCACGCTCCCCTGCTAAGGGGCGAGGGAGAGACGGGGGCCCACCCCCCATCAAAGACCACAGCTGGTCAAGGTTGAGGGGATCCCACCTCCTCCAGCCCAGAGCCAGGCCAGGAGACCCCCATGGAGTCCCGCGGGAGAGGGCGAAGGGGCTTACGTCCAAGATTTCCTTGTTGGCTTTGGGAGATGTGTTTTCTCTCAACACTTTGATGGCCACGGGGATTTTCACGTTCTCCCCATCAGGGATCCAGATGCCCTGGGTAGAAAGAGGATGTGAGTGAGGACTGCGGGCCAGTCCTTGTGCTCAGAATATCCCCGGCTCAGTGCACCTCCTCTTCCAAACAGCAATGCCAGGCCTGTGGCTATCACCCCAAACCATATCAGAACTTCTTTTTTTTTTTTGTAATGGGGATCAAACCTAGGAGCACTACCACCAGGCTAGATTCCCAGCCCTTTATTTCTTTTAATTTTGAGACAAGGTTTCACTAAGTTGCCCAAGCCGTCCTTGAACTTAGGATCCTCCTGCCTCAGCCTCAGGAGTCCCTGGGATTACCAGGGCAGCCACCTCCCCCCCCCATACCCCATATCAGAACTCTTGACCACACCCTCCAGGCACTGTCCCATCCTCCAAAGCCACCCACCCCAGGACCTGGCCGGTCCCCTGACCTTGTAGACGGTGCCAAAAGCTCCAGATCCAAGCACCTTCACCTTCCTCAGCTCCGTTTCTTTCAGGATTCGCATCTGAGCCTGGTTGGGCATCGCTCCGCTTGGTGTCAGAGGCTCCACCAGCTGGGGTGAGAGGGTGGCGGGTCAGCGCTGGGCTGGGCTGCAACCCCCAGGCTGGCTGTGAGATCCTCAGCCCAGCTCACCTCGGTCTCCTGCAGCAGCCTCCGCATTGTGTACTTCCGGATCTTCTGCCGCCTTCGCTTGATTAGGACCCCAAGGACCAGCCCCATCACCACAAACAGCAGAATGCCCACCACAGCAGCAATGATGGACGTCACAGGGCTGGGGACAGGAGCCAGGGTCAGGGGCTGGGTCAGGGGGTTTGTAGGGACTCCATGGGGAAACATGAAGGTCTCTGACATTTGGAAAGGGAAGTGGGAAGGATCTGACCCTGTCTACCCTACTCTAAAACCTGCCTTAGCTCCCTAGTACCTCCACAATAAAGTCCAAACTCCATAGCCACACATTTCCATCTCCATGTCTTCAGTGCTCTGGCCCTTGGCTTTAGCTCAGAGCTCTAAAATTTATTATTATTTTTTTTTTTTGCGGTACCGGGGATTGAACGCAGGGGCGTTCTACCTCCGCGCTACGCCCCCGGCCCTATTTTTTATACTTTATTTTGAAACCGGGTCTCACGAAGTTGCGGAGGGCCTCACTAAGGAGAGAGAGAGAGAGACAGGGAGAGAGAGAGAGAGCTGAGGCTGGCCGCGAACCGGGATCCTCCGGTCTCCGCCTCCCAAAGTACTGGGATTACAAGCGTGCGCCACCACGCCCGGCTGAGCTCTAAAACTTTTAATGGCATGAAACTCACCATGTTGCTTGTTAATATGGACAATTCTCGAGCCCCATCCCCAGAGACTCTGATTACTACAAGGGGTGGGGCCAAGGAATGTGCACCCAGTGATTCTGATGTTCTAGCCAAATTTTTCACCCACAGGTCATAATTTTCCACACCTCCCAGCCTTTATACACGCTGCTCCTATTGCCAGGATTACCATCTCTCCATGCGGTCATCTTCTAGGACTGAGCTCATCCTGAGGTAGTCGGAGCTCCTGGGAGTTGACCTGACATTCTTGTCATTCTTGTCCCTCCCCCCTTGCTCAGCACAGGGCCTGGCACATAGTGAACCTTAATGACCACTTGCTTCACGGACAAACGATTGCCCCATACATATTCCAGGCTGTTTTCTCCTTTTCAGAGCTCCCCACGCCCGGATGATCAAGTGCTGCAGCCTGGTGGTCAAGGCCTCTGCCTGCAGGTCTAGCCCTAACGTGACCCCTTCCTCCCTCTCTGTGCACTCAGAAGCTCACCACACCAGAACCTTTGACCAACTCTAGATTTTCCTGACTGTAGGACCTCCCTCCCCAGGTTTTCCACCCAAATGCAAGGGAAATGCCTACCCCTCTTTCAAGGTCTGGCTCAAATGCCACCTCTTCCTGGAAGCCTCCCGCCACCCCCAGATAAGATCACTGATCGCCCTCAGTGCTGTAGGCGCACTCTTCTCCATCTACCTTGAGTTCCAGGGATTTGAACTTGACCTGTGTCCCTTGAGACATCAAGCTACTCTAGGTAGGGGGTACTGAGTGTATTAACCACTTTTCCCCACAACACTCCCCACCCCCCAGCATCCCAAGCAGGTCCTCCACCCACTTATTGAAGCAAATTGAAAGGATCAACAGTGGAAAAATGGGCTGGGAAAGACATATGTCAGGTGACTCCTCTCTGCAGCAGCAACCACCCAGGGGCAAGAGGGGTACCTCCTGGGGACTAGGCCCACCTGGCTCTCTGCTCAGCAGGGCAGCCCTTGTCATCCAGGTCCACGCAGCTGCAGGGGAGAAAATACCATCAAGACTCTGGGAACCAACCTCCTGGGGTGGGTGTGGCGGGGTTATTATCCCCAATTTGACAAAGGCAGAAACTGGGTTCAAGGTCACCAGTACTCTTTCTACCACCCCGCAAGATTCCTTCTTCAGATTGGGAACTCACCCACCCCCACTGGCTCCCCCTTGTGGTGGGTAGGAAGGGGGAGCACCCAGAAGAGCATCAGGTCTGAAAGCTCAGCTATTCCCTCCATAAAAGAGACACAGCGTAGCTTGTAATCCCAGTACTTGGGAGGCTGAGACAGGAGGATCTCAGGTTCGTGGCCAGCCTCAGCTACTTGGTGAGGCCCTCCACAACCTAGTGAGACCCTGTTTCAAAATAAAGAATAAAAAATAGGGCTGGGGGTGTAGCTCGGAGGTAAAATGCCTCTGGGTTCCATCCCCAGTACCATACACAAATAAAGGAGACCCTACTGGGCGTGGTGGTGCACACTTGTAATCCCAGTACTTGGGAGGCTGAGACGGGAGGATCCTGGTTCGTGGCCAGCCTCAGCTACTTAGGCCCCCCGCAACTTAGTGAGACCCTGTTTCAAAATAAAGAATAAAAAATAGGGCTGGGGGTGTACCTCAGAGGTAGAATGCCCCTAGGCTCAATCCCCAGTGCCAAAAAAAAAAAAAAAAAAAGAAAGGAGACCCAGGGTAAATTGGCCCAGCTTCTCCCAAGAATAGTATGACAATGGCTATTAAATAACGCGGTGTTGGGGGGTGCTTAGCAGGTACAAGGCCCTGGGCTCAATCCCCAGCCCCAACCAATAAATAAAGAAAAGAAAAAAAAAAAAACCCAGAGCCAGGCGTGGTGATGCACACCTAATCCCAGTACTTGGGAGGCTGAGACAGGATTGCAGGTTTGAGATCAGTCTCAGCAATTTAGTGAGACCCTGCTTCAAAATTTAAAAAAATAAAATAGTTCAGAGGAAGAATGTCCCTGGATTCATTCAATCCCCTGCAGCACCACAAACAAAAAAATCTGATTATAGATAAATTGAACTGTATGAAATTGCTATTTCTTGACCACTTTTTACTTCACAAATAGCAACCATATGATTCAACCTAATATAGATGTAATTCATGTGTGCATAGGTAAGTGTTGAGAAAGTCTAGAAGGATGTACCTGCCAAAGTCAATCTAGTGATTCTCCCTCAGGAAGGGGAAGAGCCAAGTAAAAGTACAGATTGGAACATGGGGAAATGTTGTAAGACTCTGCTAAGTGAAAAAAAAAAAAGCCACAGCAATTTGTAAATAATATGTATGGTCTATTATCTCATATTGATAAAAACAAACATATAGCCGGGCGTGGTGGTGCACGCTTGTAATCCCAATACTTGGGAGGCTGAGACAGGAGAATCTGGGTTCGCGGCCAGCCTCAGCTACTTAGTGAGGCCCTCCACAACTTAGTGAGACCCTGTTTCAAAAATAAAGAATAAAAAATAGGGCTGAAGGTGTAGTTCGGAGGTAGAATGCCCCTGGGTTCAATCCCCAGTTCTGCAAAAAAAAAAAAAAAAAAAAAAGAAACATATGTAGAATGTGCACAAATAAGCAGGTTGGGGATGTAGCTCGGTGGTAGAGTGCTTGCCTGCATGCATGGGACCCTGGGTTTGATCCCCAGCATGGGAAAAAAAAATGGATGGAGGTGGATGTGGGGGTGGGGAATATGCCAAATTATCAACAGTGGGATAGAACTGCCAGCAACATTCACTTATATTTGGGGTGTCAATTTAAAATTTTTCACATGCTACTTTTGTGAATAGGGAAAATAAATGAAAAATTAAGTCTCAGAGTAAGCAACGGTTGAGTTGTCCCCCTTTTACAATAAGAGCCCCAGAAAGGCTCCTCTAATGAAAGCCCTCCTTTTTGCAGAAATGGTCCCCAGACTCACGAGTGGGTACAGTTGATGGGGCAGGGCTGGCAGATGCCCTCCTCATCCGGGAACTTCCAGATGGGCATGTAGGAGAGGTCAGGCTTCACACCACTGGGGCAGCGAGCCACACAGGAGGGAGGGTCTTTGTAGTGGGCGCAGGCCACACACTGGTCAGCCTCCTGGATGGGGAGGAAGGGTTTGTGGGGCACTGGCACCAATACCCCCAGGGCAGCAGGATCAGGTCCTTTGTGCTGCCCTGGGCACTGAGCAGCACTCGTCTCCCTGCTCCTGAGATAAACATCTCTGTGGACCCCTCCCTCAGCATCCCTCTTTCAAAGCTTGATCCCAGAGTTGGGCATGGTGGTGCATGCTTGTAATCCCAGAACTTGGGAGGCTGAGACAGGAGGATCGCAGGTTTGAAGCCAGCCTCAGCAATTTTGTGAGACTCTCAGCAACTTGGTGAGACCCTGTTTCCATATAAAAAATAAATAAAATGGGCTGGGGGTGTGGCTCGGAGGTAGAATGCCTCTAGGTTCAATCCCCAGCACCACAAAAAAAAAGCTTGATCCCAGCTGGCCGTGGTGGCACACACCTATAATCCTAGTACTTGGGAGGCTGAGACAGGAGGATCACAGGTTCAAAGTCAGCTTCAGCAACTTAGCAAGATCCTGTTTCCAAATAAAAAATAAAATAGGGCTGGGGGTATAGCTTAAATGCCTCTGGGTTCAATCCCCAGAACCACACACACACAAACACAAAGCTTGATCCCAGGTGTGGTGGCACATACCTGTAATCCCAGTACTTGGGAAGCTGAGACAGGAGGAGGTTGAGTTCGAAGCCAGCCTCAACAACTTATCGAAAACTTCAGCAACTTAGTGAGACCCTGATTCAAAATAAAAAATAAAAAGGGCTGGGGGTATAGCTTGGAGGTAGAATTCCTCTGAGTTCAAGCCCCAGTATCAAAAAAAAAAAAAAAAAAAAAAAAGCCGGTCGTGGTGGCGCATGCTTGTAATCCCAGTACTTGGGAGGCTGAGACCAGAGGATCTGGGTTCGCAGCCAGCCTCAGCTACTTAGTGAGGCCCTCCACAACTTAGTGAGACCCTGTTTCAAAATAAAGAATAAAAAAATAGGGCTGGAGGTGTAGCTTGGAGGTAGAATGCCCCTGGGTTCAATCCCCAGTACC
>PVJS01051256.1:0-14043 GCA_004027185.1 Glis glis | reverse complement strand
AGTACTTTGGGAGGCGGAGACCGGAGGATCCGGGTTCGCGACCAGCCTCAGCTCTTTCTCTCTCTCTCTCTCTCTCTCTCTCTCTCCCTCTCTCTCTCTCCTTAGTGAGGCCCTCCGCAACTTCGTGAGACCCGGTTCAAAATAAAGTATAAAAAATAGGGCCGGGGGCGTAGCATGGAGGTAGAACGCCCCTGCGTTCAATCCCCGGTACCATAAAAAAAAATTTGGGATAATTACTATTGGCCAGTTTCTGGCCATGGGGGGGGGCAATTTAAACTTCTACCCCATATGGTGTGGTAGGAAAGGGAACAAAGAAAACCTCTCTACCACCCCAAATTTACAATGAATGAAAAGGTAGGTGTCTGCTTTAAAGCCACTCCTCTGGGCCCACCAACATGCTGAGTTTGGGAGGGGTAAACAACCCCTTCCATGGTGTGACTGAGAACATCTCACATCTAGGCCTCTGCTGTTGCTGGTCAAACTCACAATGTCTACTCTTGGTAGATAATGTTTAAATGGCCTGTAGGATAATTCTATTTTCTAATGTGGTTTGTTCTCTTACACTCTGAAAGCCAATTCTAGGATTGTAAAGCTCTGCATTCTAGCCCCTCTCTGGCAAGAAGAAAACAGGAATCTTCTTATGCAAGCACCTATACAAATTTACAGCAGAATATAGCTTTTTACTAGAGGAACTACAGTCATTTCACTTTTTGAGCTCATGGATTTTTACACATTCACCTGGGTTTGTGCACATATATTTTCAGTTTTGATTTGTTTTGTCTAACTAGAGGCTTTCTGGGTCTCTATCTTTTTGGTATCTCCTGTCTTGCCTACTCAGCTGCTCTTAAAGGGCTAATTCTCTGTTTGGTAACCTAAGAAAAGGGATGAATAGTGGTGGTGATTGGTGTGTTTTCCTGCCATGGGAGACTCAATGGATACTGAATAAGTGAGTTAATGGATGGATGGATGCCAGGGACGAGTGAGAAAATAAATATGTGGGCCTTCATTACTTGGACTAAAACTTTCTTGAAGCTAGATTGATATGGCCCCATTGAAAACAAAAGCACATATTTTTTTACATTTAGAAAGGGGACTTTATAACTTCAGAGATTACTATTTGTCTTAAAAGAGAGGATCAAACCGTCTTCCTGGGGAAAACAAAAGTTTAACGATAATAAGTGGCTAATATTTTTACCAGCTCCATTTTTGCTAGTTCAACTCCAATGAACATAAAAGATCTTATTTTCCCTTCAACTGGAGGGAAAAACACACTCAAGGGAGATTTTTTCTTTTTCAGATCCAGGTTCGCGGCCAGCCTCAGCTACTTAGTGATGCCCTCCATAACTTATGAGACCCTGTTTCAAAATAAAAGATAAAAAATAGGGTTGGGGCTGTAGCTCAGAGGTAGAATGCCCCTGGGTTCAATCCCCAGTACCCCCAAAAAAAAGAAAGAACTTACCTTCAGATGACAATGACAAATCAAAACCAATATTGTATCCCAGAGGAAACAACAGACAAGGGTCTGGACTCCTTCATATCCCACATTCATTCCTTCATTGGGCTTCTTCCAACCATAGACATCATAGAAGATAAAAGTACACACTCAGCCAAGTCCAGCTGCTGTGCCAGATGGGGATCCTTTTATAGGCCCAATTAGCCTACATATGGTATGAACAGCTGACCAGACACACAGTTTCCCGTCTTTGTCAGGAGGGAGGGTTGGAAAAAATCTACTGCCACATGAAATGGACAGTGGTGTTGTTGGACTTGTGGATGTTGTTGTTTTTATTGTTTGGAATTGTTTTTTTGTTTTTTGTTACTGGGGGATGAACCCAGGGACATTCTTCCTCTGAACCACACACTCAACCCTTTCTATTTTTTTATTTTGAAACGGTCTCCCTAAGTTGTTAAGACTGCCTCAAACCTGCAATCCTCTTGTCTCAGCCTCCCAAGCCCTGGAATTTCAGGCGTGCACCACCATGCCTGGTTCTATTTTAATTGTTAAGTGGTCTAATTGGTGTAAATTACCTGGCATATGGTTACAACTCTGGAAGTGGCAACTTCTCAGCCTACAAAACTCACGTGGGCAACAAATGCAGCCAACATCTCTTTTTTAATGTTTCCTGTGTCTGAATTTAATTTCCGTGTCAAGCTCTCCACTCTCCCCTCCTAACAGAATCTGCAGCATTGATACTTTAAGGTGAACTCAGTGCTCTCTGGATAAACTCAGCCAACCAGGGGTTAACTGTCTCCTCGCTCATCCTCAGGTGGCATCCGATTGCCACGGTCTTAGGTAGCATCTTAGTCTGAGGGGACAGTCGGGTGCTCAGGTGTCACCACCAGGGCTGGCATCTCTGGGGACACACGATGCCTCCTGGTCCTTGGCCAGCATGGCCCGAGGTGTCTGCCTTCCCTCTGGTCTGATGTTTGGGCTGTTCTCCCCAAGGGTGGATTCACTGCTTAAGAAATGAGGCTTTCAAGCTGGTCTGAGCCCTGCTGTCTATAGTGAGATTTTTTTTTACCACAACTTTTAATGTCCTAGTTTTAGATTCCTTCATGGTAGAGTTCCTCTTCATAGATGGTATGAATGGAAGAAACGACAAAGGAAGGCAGCTTATTATTACACCCTGAGCTTCTGTTTCAAAGAACTCCAGTGCACTGTGTTTTTTGTTGATGTGGTTTATTTTAATTGACACTATTTGTTTAGGATATATTTGTGTGTATGTCTGAAGGCTTATATCACATTCCAAAGACTTTTAATATCCATCCAGCCCCGGGCACCAGATAGGATGTGGACATTTCCTACTTTAGAACTCAAGAGGGAATATGCCACTCTTATAAACATGCACCAATAGTGACATTGGGCTATTGGGAGGTCATGTTAAAGGACACACATTTCAGCATTAGCTGTGAAGGTCATCTGCTGCCCGGTTTCCTTGATCAGCCATCCTGGAGAATACCAGTTACAGTCTGAAGTGCCACTGAATTTAATAAACCACATTTTTGTTGTGATACACTGTGTTACTCAAAAGTGTGTCTCTTGATGTCACAGAAACAGCATTCACCTCCTGCCTACCACAGTGCTCTCTGGACTTCTGTCTGTCTTGTCAGTGTGTCCTGAACCTGTTAGGAAAGTAGCGAATACCTTGGCTTTGATTGCTTTCTAGTTATATTGATAAAGTTCTCTGCAGGCATTAACATCCATGACTTGGACATGAACCTTTAATTTGGTCATATGTCTCTCCAAGCTGACAGAATTATCAGTTGAGCAATGAGTTTAGGGGGTTGATGTTGCTTAACCAGGAGGTAATTTGTACAGAGAGCTCAGAAGGTAACTATTCAGTGCAGACGAGTGGAAAAGTGTGAAGTACTTTGTGTATGTTTAAAGTGGGCACTTTGTTCCCCTTTCCTGAGCAGCCTTTCTTCTTCTCTGTTCATCCTTAAACCTATTAACAGTCATCTGCATTTCTGCCTCTGCTACTTTACCTGCCACTTATTCTTTAAAATTATTATTATCAATAATTATACTAGCAACACATTGAATGCAGTCTCAGTTTAAAATTCAGACACTAAGATAACTCGGAAGCCCCATCTGTTCACCACCGCTATTATGGGTTGGATCTGGAGGGTCCCCCAAAGGCTCATGTGTTAAAGGCTTGGTCCCAGTGCAGCGATGTGCATAGGTGGGATCGTGGGGAATGATGGATCCTGAGGCTCTGACCTCATCTGTGGAATTGTCCATAAATAGTTGAATGGACTACTAAGAGGTAGAAACTATAGGCAGGTGGGGTGTGTTTTGAGAAAGTAGGTCAGCCAGCCTGTGCACTGGAAGGGTATTGCTTGTCCCTGGCTCCTTCCCCTCCCCTCTTTCTTTTCTTCCTACCTACCATGAGCAGAGCAGCTTTCCGCCACCACGCTTTTCCACCATGATGTTCTGCCTGACCTCATGCTCAGAGCCATGGAGCTGGCCCACCATAGACTAAGACCTCTGAAACCATGAGACAAAATAATCCTTTCTTCCTTCTTGTGGTTTGGTTACAGAATATGCCCTGGAATATATCATGTATTCATGTGAAAATGTTTGAGGTGAAGGAATTGAATTATGAGGGGTCTAAACTTATCAGTGGATAAATCCATTAGTGACATAATGGGTTTATTGGGTGGTAAGGTAGAATGGTAGGGTGTGAATGGAGAAGGAGGGTCACTGGGGATGTCACCTTGGAGAATACATACATATATTTAAAGTGCCCACATACATATATATGTATGTATATTTCAGGAATCATCTCTTTCACACTCTCTTCCAGCCTCCATGATGTGAGAGTAGACTCCCACCTCTCATGCCCTCTGCTTTCCCATGCCGAACCCTGAGCTCCACAGGTTTCACGTGGCCTAACATGGACTGAAACCTCTGAAACCCCCAGAAATGTGAGTAAATAAATCTTCCTTCCCCTAGGCGGTGGTCAGGTAGTTTGGGTCACAGCAGTGAGGATGCTAATGGAAACACCCCTCCAAGTTGTTTGTGTCAGGAATTTAGGTCATAGCAATAAAAACATAACTAACACAACACCCCATACAATAATGGGGAAGTGTTGTAGAATTTACACTGTATGTCAGCCTCCCTCAAGTACTTCGTGTATCTTAAATTCATCTACTTTGGTTTTTATAACAGATCAGTATTGTTATTGTATCCTTGTATATTTATGAGAAACTCAAGGCCCAGAGAATTTAGGTGATTTGTCCAGAGTCACACATCCAATAGAAGGCAACGCTAGCATTAGAGCCTCAGTGGGTTTGTTCCAGAGGCCATGTCCTAACAGAAGAAGACATTTGACCTCCTCAAATTCGGTCCCTTCCTTAGAAGGTCACTTAAAATAATCACATGGTTTGATTCCCTTTAGCCCTTTTCCTACATATTTAGATACATTTAAAGTGCCCACTTTAAACATATGCAAAGCATTTACACTTTTTCACAAGTCTGTGCTGTCTGTCTGTGTTCTAAGCTCTCTGCACAAATTACCTGGTGATCAAGCAAGATTGAGCCTATGAAAATACAGAGCTTTCATATGTCTTTTCTCCCAAGGATAGTCTACCTCATTCTTTGTAAATGCTGCAGAGAGTTCGATCACATGGTTCTATCTGGTTTATTTAGTCTGTTGGTGGACACTGAAACCTGCTTTTTCCATTAGAGACAATGCTTCAGTAGAATATTGCTGCGTACACTCTGTGTGTGGACAAGCATTTCATGTGATAGCAAGGTACTCACCAAGAGCTGGAACTACAGGATCCAACACTTGCCAGTGGGTCTGTAGGAGGGCCATTCTCTTCACCCCTGATGGTCTGCCTTCTGCCCCTCCTCTCCCCATTCCACCAAGGAGCAGCATATGCTAAGTCACCAAAGACCTCCTGGTGATCAATGACATTCTCCTCTCTCTCATCATACCATGTGACAGAGTGGAAACAAACACTCCCTGAAACTCTTCTGTTGGATTCCTGAATACGGCAGCTGCATGGCTCCTCCACTCTAACTGCATCTTCTCAATCTCTTTTACCTAGTGATTCTCAGACCCTGGTGAGCATAGATCACATGCAAAGCTTAAAAATTCAGAATCCATGCCTCTACCTTGTAGAAATTGCAATTTAATAGGTCTTGCTGGGGATAAGAAGGGCCATTTCAAAAAGTTCAGGGGAAACCTCATGTATAAGAAGAGGAACAAATAACTCATAAAATGCACTAAACGAAGCACTGGACTTAATTATGAATTTCCAGGTAAAGAATAGCATGTGCTCCCATACTGAAATCAGCTCAGTGACACACGCTTTGGGATTTAGACTCTAGAGCCAGCACCATGAGCAAGTGCTTCACTCCCCTGTACAGATTAGATGGACATGAGAGTCATATGTACATGACCAGAGGAAGAGAGAAGCACCCTTGAGGAAAGCTGAAGATGCTCTTAGCTATCCTACCAAATTCAGTCTCAGAGTCAACCTCCCTGGACAAGTTTAAGTGTCAAGAGATCAAGTACACTTCTTGACTTCACTTAACTTTGCACCTTAAGTTACAGGAAAAACAAAGTGTTCATCAGCTTTAATAAGCCTCTTACTATCTGAAGGTCCCTTTCAAATAAAAATCATCTTATTTAAAATTACTGGCAGTTATAGGAATGATTCTATTAACTGATTTCATATGTTCATGGCAATTTTCTCTGTAGAACTTAAGTCATTCAACTCGGAAAACATGCTTCTGACAATATGGCAAAGAAGAATTAACCCTATTTTTGTTTTAAATAAAAAGTATCCTCATCAAGACATTCATTTGGTTTTCTGTGTCTGAGCTCCACATCTGCAGGTTCAACCTACAGTGCATTGAAAATATCAGGGAAATAAGTGTGGCTGTACTAACAGGGACCAACTTGTTTTCTTGTCATTATTCTGTAAACAATAAAGTAAAACTATCGACAATGGCATTTACATTGCATTATTTATTACAAGTAATGTAGATATGATTTATATAAGGTAGTATATATAGATTATATGCAAATACTATGCAAGTCTATATATGTGACTTGAACATCTGTGGGTCTTAGTATCTGCAAGTGAATCCTAGAACAAATCCTCCATGAATACCAAAGGACAACTACAATTTATACACAGTACAATGTACCTAGTTAAATCACACATTTTAATGCATTTTAATAAATTCATACCCCAGTGTAACCATCCATGGTAGGTGGAAAATTGTTTTCCAAGGGATGCCCATGTCCTTATTCCCCAGAACTCGTCGATATGTTGCATTGAATGAAAGATGACCTGGCTTGGGAGTAGACCAGATGTCCCTCCCAGAGAGCCAAGTGCGGGTCCAGAGAGGAGGCTTAAGTCACCAAGGACCATTCCTGTACCATGGAGCTATTCCTGTAAAATTGCTCAGAACCAGTGACTCCTTTTTCTTTTTCCTCCTATTTTCTCCTCTTTTGAGTATAATTATAACTATTTTCTCTGTACCCGTCTCACCTTAGTAGTTTAGAAGTAGAGAATTGGTTTTCTAGCTTCACAAGTCCACAGATGGAGAAGAATTCTGTCTGAGGATGGATCTTACTCCGTACTTCACCCATACCTCATTGCAATGATTCAGAGGATGAGAAGTGGGACTTTTGCACCAATGAGAATTACAGAAATTTTTGAACTAGAGGTGGTATTATAATGGTGTGAGAACTTGGGGAACTTTGTACTTGGCATGTGGGGCAGAAATGAATGCTTGAGAGCCTGAAGGTAAACTGTGGAGGGATGGATAAGAGCCTTCCGCAGGTGTCCACCTCCTGAACGCCTGGCCACCCACAGCAGCCACTACTCTGCTCTCAGACACTGGAGGTGGGAACTTCTCCAGGATCCTTCTCAATGGCCTACTATTTCCTGAGCACCTCTGTGTCTGGCTGCTTTGCTCAAGGTATATGTTTGCTATTTCTTTTATTTATTTATTTATTCATTCATTCATTTATTTGTAGAACTGGGGATGGAACCCAGGGGCATTCTACCTCCAAGCTACACCCCCAGCCCTATTTTTTAATTCTTTATTTTGAAACAAGGTCTCACTAAGTTGCGGAGGGCCTCACTAAGTAACTGAGGATGGATATCCTCCTGTCTCAGCCTCCCAAGTACTGGGATTACAAGCGTGCGCCACCACGCCCAGGTTGTGTTTGCTATTTCTCCACGTTGCACGAATCACTCGTCCTTTCCTTGTCTGTCTTTGAGTCGTGCTGCATGGCATGAGCAGATCACAATCCATCTGTTCGCCTTTTGGTGAGGGGCATTCCAGTTGATTGTCATCACAGACATTTATGTCTGAGTCTTTGCATGGCCACGCATATGCTATTTTTCAATTTCAGAAAAATGGATAGAAATGAGTTGATTAGAAATTATCCACATTTAAATTGGGAACAGATACAGAATTTATACATCTTGTTCAAGACTTTAAAAAAACCCTTATAAAATATAATTAGCATTTCTGTAACTGTTCTTTGAAGTATGTACAAAGCTCTCATTCACACAACTAAGGGTAAAGTCATGTCAATCAAGATTATAGAATAATAGCAAAGAGAATCTAGCTTTTATGATTTATAGGTGTGTAAAATGACAGATCATGTGACCAAACTATTACAAGGGAAAAGTTCTGTGGTATTTATTTAACTGTACAATTATACTGTATTGTCATCTGCCTTGGGCTTTTAATCACTTAACGCATTCTCTCTGGGATCTTGATTATATTGTTAATTTGTTCAGCAAATACATAAAGATGTAGCAAATCCCCAGCTAATGAGGCCCAATTAATGAAGCTGTAACTTTGTGTGAGCGTGATGAGGAGCCAGCAGTTCAGCCCAGGAGGACCAGCAATTACCTGAGATACCAAGCAAGCAGATGGGACAGGGAGGACGGGACCCAGGGAGGCTCCTCCTCAGCACCATAGGAAGTGGCTTTGGCAACACTGAAGGATGGCCCCTTTCAGTTAGAGTCTCCCTGCTGTGAGAATTCTCTACCTCAACCTCAGCAAAAGGAAATGTTACACTAAATGATTACAGTAGAATCATTCAATCTGACCACACCAGATCAGCCTGGGACTGATGATCAAACTTAACTGTCAGAAAAAAATGGGTCTATTAAATCCACTTCTCCAGATAAATTAGAGTGAGGAGAGTGTGTTTCAGAATCTACATTGCACAAAAGAAGGAAAATGGAAAGATCTCGGCTCTCTTCCAAGACTTCACGGGAATTCAAAGGAAAGGAAAGACACGGGCCCATAGCCGAACCTGCTGGCTCCTGGCTGTCCCCCAGGGGGAACGTCTAGGCAGCAAAAGCCTTTTTTATTTTTTGATGCTGGAGATTGAACTCAAGGGCATTTCATTCTTCCTCTGAGCTATACCCCCAGCCTTTTTTTAAATTTTTATTTTGAGGCAGTGTCTCACTAAGTTGCTGAGGCTGGCCTCAAACCTGCCATCCTTCTGTCTCAGCCTCCCAAGTTTTAGGATAACAGGTGGGCACCACAGCAATCAGCTGTCAAAAGCCTTTCATCTAGAAAGGCTGCATTTTAAAGCTTTCCCTTCAGAGAATGATTTCAGCAGGAACCCTGACCTGCTTTGGGGGGCACTGTATTCCAGGGGTGTGCTGTAACCACCTCACAGCACTCCAAAACTGACTCCGCACATCTCTTCCCAACTCTGCCTTCAGAGAGGGCTATGTTGGAAGATTGAAACCATCTTCCTTGGGAGTGCTTACACAGAAGCTGTCAGATGTGCAAATCGGGTTCCTCCACCCCTAGCATTTACCAGCACCCCTCTGCCAGTGGGACAGCTGGCTCGCCATGCCAGATCCAGAGCTCAGGGCATGCTGAGTTGTCCTGAGCGACAGAGGCTGGTAAGAGCAAAGCAAAATAATTTGCAGGAAACAAAATGTTCATTAACTATGTCCTTGCTTCAAAGTATGCGTATTTGTTTTCAATGCATTAACTTAAAGCAGGCTGGTTTAAGAATGCTCTCCAGGTGTGTGGGAGAGAATAGAAGATAGAGATGTCAGCCTATTTCTTTTTGACAAAGAACAGCTCAAACAAGTAAAGTACATTTTTAAAGTTTAATACTAAACTGTTCAAAATGCATGTGTTGAAATCTGGCCACCCTCCCAAGGTGCTGAGCTCATTCATACATGTCATCTGTCTTCTGGCTTCTTTACCATGTGACTCTGAGGGTGGAGAGAAAGCTACTGCTCCTCCAGCCACTCTGTGTGCATCCCAGGCAGCAGAAGAGTAGACACAGGACTCTGCCAGGAACTTCTACCCATGTCTCATCAGCCAGGATTCCATAAACAGCTCACGAACTCTAAAGGACCTAGCAAAATTAAATATTTGTTTTTTGTAACCTCGAGCATAGAGCAAGAAAAGGGGGGAAAGACATGGAAGAAATACCCCAACACTGATTCAAAGCCCACTGCCTCAGGACTCCAAGTTCAGAATGTAGTATTTCACTTGTTTAGCATTTATAGAACAGCCACGTTGAAGACGGATGTTCACCACACTGGGGCATCTCAACAAACGTGGGGCCGTGGAGCTAAAGCGCACCAAAGTGCACCGATGCCCAGGCAGTGGACCACAGTGCTAGAAGAAGGCTAGGCGTTCTTGGCATTACAATTCCACAAATAATTTTAATAGTAACAAACAGCACACATTCAAAGAAGCCAACCCTGCGAGAACATAAAGCTCTGTGCTGAAAAAATACAGAAATGCAAAAACCAGACCTGCAAGGCTGCAAGATGCTGGAATTACCAGATACAGACGGTGTGAGGTCCACCTGCATTGTCAACGGGACTGGATCGTGAAACACCTAAGATGATGTGACTCTGGGTGTGCTGATGAGGTAACTGGGTTATGTAAGGGGAAGTCCCACCCTGAATGTGGGCAGCACTGCTGTGATAGGCGCAGGACCTGGATAAAAGAAGGAGAATGCCGCGTGGAGGCATGAGTGGATCTTCCTGAGGAAAGCGCGTCTGCTCTGGCCTGAGATAGTGGCATTCTGCTCTTTGAACTGGACTTCTGCCAGCTTTTCTCCAGGGAGTTCCCTGGCCTTTCCATCTTGGACTGGGACTGCATTATTGGTGGTTCCTATTCTGAGACTTCAGCTCTTGGACTGCTGGATCAGCAGCTGGTTCCTCCGGCTCTCCTCATGCAGGTGGCCCCTTGGGGCTACACTGCTCTGGACTGTAAGCTGATCTGATAAATCCCCCTTTCCTACACACATCCTGTGAGTTCTGTTACTCTAGCAAACCCTGGCTAACAAACACAGAGATAAAATCCATGCTTCCTAAGTGGAAACGATAAAACACAGCATCATCAGCACATCCACGCCCAATGGATCCCCCAAAAAAGGGTAGGTTTTCTTAAATCCCTACCTATAGCTGGGTGTAGTGGTGCACTCTTATATTCCCAGTACTTGGGAGACTGAGACAGGAGGATTGAAGGTTCAAGGACAGCTTCAGAAAATAGAGACCCTCATCAACCTAGACACTCTGTTTCAAAATAAATTTTTTTATAATAGGGCTGGGGGTGTAGCTCAGAGATTAGAACACTTCTGTGTTCAGCACCCAGGGGCACACACACACACACACACACACACACACACACACGCACAAATATCCCTACCTAGAGTGAAACTGAAGACTACCTGACAAGGAAAAACATCTTAAAGCCAGAACAGCTGTTAGACTGGTTGCTGGGTTCTCAGAAGCAGCAATGGAAGCCAAAAGCATGCTGATGTGACACCTTTGCCTTGAAGGAAGATAGCTGCTACCTTCATTTTGAATGGTTTTTTGTTTTGTTTTGTATTTTTGTTTGTTTCTTATTTTTGTTTGGGGTACTGGGAATTGATCCCAGGGGCATTCTTCCTCTGAGCCGCACCCCAGTCCTTTGTATTTTTTTTTTTTTTGAGACAGGGTCTTGCTAAGTTTCTGAGGCTGGCCTCAAACCTGTGATCCTGTTGTCTTAGCCTCCCAAGTACTGGGATTACAGGTGTGTGCCACCATGCCCAGCTTGGATGTTAATTTTAAAAGATGTCCTTCAGGGAGGAGGAAAGTGATCCCAGATGGAAAGTCTTATATGACCAAAGATAAGCAAACATTGAGTAAAGAATAATCACAACACTAATGGGAGTAAAGTATGTGATAACATCAGGACACATTGGGAGAGTTAATGCAATTAACACATTTAAGCTCTTTTGTCTAATCCAGGTGAAGAGTAAGGTGCGATTTACCCTAGATTTTTATCAGAAAGTATTTCTGTGTGGTTCCTAGGGTTAATACTAAAACAATAGGATTGGTTTTCCATTTACAATCTAATCAAGGAAAAAAATAACTACCCAAGACCAAAATAAAGCAAGAGTGGAGATAAGAAGAACAAATAGTACAAAAGAAAGCTCAAGATGGGGAAATCCAAGTATATCAGTAATTATATTAAATATAAACAAATTGAATGAATGCTCCACTTAAAAGGCATAAAAGCTATTTGATTTTTAAAAATCTAACTATAGGATATTTACAAAAGATACATGTAAAATATGAGAATTCATAGAATTAAAGATTAAAGATTAGGAGAAATACATCGTGCTAAAATAAAACTAGATAAAGGTGATATACCTACATTAAAATCAATGAAAGAATATAAGGTAAAAAGCATTATTTGGTCTGGGTGTGGTGGTACACGACTGTAATCTCGGTACTTGGGAGGCCAAGACAGGAGGATCGTAGTTCCAGGCCAGCTTCAGCAACTTAGCAAGAGCCTTAGCAATTTAGTGAGATCCTGTTTCGAAATAAAAAATAAAATAGGACCGACCGGGGTTGTGGCTCAGAGGTAGAATACTCGTGGGTTCAATCCCCAGTACAAAAAAAAAAAGAATTATTTAAGTGAAGGATGGTTCACTCACAATGATGCCTAGCTCAATACACCAGGATACTACAACAATTTGTAATTAATACGTGTCTAAAAACTAGGCCTCAAAACATATCAAGAAAAATCTGCAGTGATGGGGGGGGATTCTAACATTCTTCTGTTACGAATTGATAGAATAGGCAGTCCAAAAAGTGGTCAAAATCACTGCCATGAATAACTAATGAGATCCAATGAGTGCTCAGATCCTAGAAAGCCTCCTAAGTTAGGTCATAAGCACATTCATAAAACTCATCATCTTATAAGCTGAAAGTTTAAATGTACTTCTTTCCCCTCGAATTCCCAACTCTTCTTTAGTTTTTTAAAAGCTCTGAGATAACAGGATTATGAATTCCAATATACCATGCAATCATGCAATTATAGCCATTCGGTTTGGGCTTGCACGGTACCATAACCTGCAGGAATACCCATAGTGCTAAAATTCTTGCATTACACTAAAAATGGTGCTCATATGGCTCAAATAATGTTAACTATAATGTGATACATTGTGATACATATGCAGCAAAGAGACCAGGTGTCCAACCAGGCTGGGAGGACACGTCGCGCTTGCTGGGGAAGTCAGCGGTGTAGTCTGTTGGCACAGCAAGGCCAGCCTTGGCAGTGGCCTCGGAGTCTAATTTGTGAAGTTATAAAAATCCATTTCTGTTTGGAGCTGGGGGGGAGGGGCTGCAGTCAGCAAGGCGTGTGTTCCTTCCGGGATGTGTGGAGTACCATGTCGCTAACACAGACTCAGAGCCCAGCTACCTCATCCCAGGGGACGCAGGGGTCTGGGGATAGGTGGTTCATCCCCATCTTAGCACTAAAAAGCACAAGGGCTGGGAGAAAAGGTGCAGGGGACTCTGGGAAGGGACTAAAGGGCACCAGCTGCAATCCTTTATGACCACCGCCCTCTCCTGAGGGATGGGGGACCGGGTGGGGCTCCAATCAGACCCTGAGCACCCTCGACTGTCACTGCCGCTCCAACTTCAGTTGCTGTAAGCCTTGCAGCAGGCGGCTGTTGCCGGGGTCCAGCCTCGACGGGTCCGGGAGAATCCCTGAAGGAGGTGTAGGGTAGGCGGGGGAGTGAGAGACAGGAGGCCCAGCAGTTCAGTGAAGCTGCAGGCACTGTCTCTGCCCAGCGAGCATCAGACTTTATTTTTATACCTTTTTTACATCAGGAAGTCTTAATACTAACAATGTTCTGCTTAGTACATCATGAAAAATATTTTTTACTTAGTACATCATAGGACTCTTTACAGTGCAGTCATTTACCCACAGTTATTAACAACCCATTGTCCAGATGGTCACAACATGTTCCCCACCAATTACTCAGGTCCCATGCAAACTTGCGTTTCTTCCCACAATGTAATCATTTGCATTGTTCTCAGAAATATCACGCTGCAATTATCAGGTGACGAACATAACCTTACCTAAGGGCTTTTGACTACTGCCTTTTATATATTTTTTATATAAGTCTTAACTATTTTTTATATTATGTGGCTACATATATTATGTTAACTAATAAATGTCATTATGGTTAACTATATTTACTATTAAACTATTTTTATTTATATCTTTCCTATGTA
>PVJS01051255.1:0-14043 GCA_004027185.1 Glis glis | reverse complement strand
AGAGGAGAGGAGAAGAGAAGAGAGGAGAGGAGAGGAGAGGAGAGGAGAGGAGAGGAGAGGAGAGGAGAGAAGAGAAGAGAAGAGAAGAGAAGAGAAGAGAAGAGAAGAGAAGAGAAGAGGAGAGACCGGGAACAGGGAATACCCTTCCAGTTCATGTAGCTAGTGATGTGCTTTCTCCAAATAGGCCTCATCACAATCAAATAGGAACCCCTCAATGGATTAATCCACTGAGGATGTCAGAGCCCTTATGATCCAATCACTTCCCAAGGGACCCACCTCTTGAGTATTGCATTGAGGAACAAGCCTTTAACACATAAGTCTTTGGAGGGTAGGGGTGCATTTCAGATTCGAGCCATAACATACCATGAAGAATCAAGTTGCTAAATTAAAAAACGGGGGAATCCACAGTACAAATAATTTGGTTTCTTCCACAGTAGATGGAGATAACTTAAAAATACTGTGAAGTAAAAATAGTTATAGATTTTGAAATAAATCAGTTGATATTATGCATGGAGTTTGTCCAATTCAAACAAGAATATTTTAAAAAATATTTAAAAATATTAGAACTTTGAGAAAAGCAGAAAATATAAACATTGTATGGATTTTAGGTAATAATAAAGAGAAATTTAATTATGTTAGGTATAGAAGGGTATGTAATTGTGGTTTTTATAAAATTCAGCTTTTCTATTAGGTATATATTTTGAAGAGTTTACAAGTGAACTGAAAATGTCTTGGATTTGATTTTACAGTTCAAAATAAAATAAAAAGGAATGTAGAGATAATTTTCAAAGCTTTTCCTTAAAATATTACTAGTAATATTTTCTCATGGCTAAACTTCAAGTATTTATGAGAATAGTTTTCAATGTGTACATTTTTTGTAAAATAGATGTTTTAAAACCACCAATATAAAAATCATGCTTTAGAAAAACCAAAATGAAAAGCTTTTATCAAATACAAAATTTCTGGTTCATTTGTACCAGTGCCACAAATGTTTATCTAACAACCCCATTTTCTGTCATGATTTTAGAATTATCCACTTATTTTAATTTTACCTGGATACAGTTTCTTTATTTTCCCTTGATTCTGAAAACAAAGAACAATACAAAATAAAAACTAAATGCCATCATTAATAATGCATCTCTATAATTATAATCAGAATATCCCTGACACACCTGCTACTGGATTCTTATCCCTAAAGCATTGGGGGATGATAAGAGGGGTTGAAAATAGGAACTGTGAATAATGCATCGCAATTAAGTTCTGTGGAGTAGTGTTAAATAGACCTTTGCAATGGACAACAAAACAAAAGCTATATAAATAAATAAAAATAAAAATTTGGATGTTCTGAAATTTCCTATGGATTCCAGGAAACTGATAAAAAGCTAGCTGGGCCATAAAAAAATGGCCTTTATAGTATACCTTTGTCTCCTTTTTAAGCACAAGAGTACAAAAATGAAACAAGCTTTGTTTTACCCTTCTGGGCATTAGTCTCTGTGGCAGGCCTTTGAACATAGATTACCAAGATGGCATAAACAACATTCCTCATATTTTATAATGTCCTTTGCATTTTGTTTCCCAACAAAATAATTTGAATCAACTTCCTAGTTCAAGGTAACGTTAGCAAGGGCCGTTCTCAGCTCTTTCACGGTCTCACATTCTCTAGTTCCCCTTGTGTTATTCACACTCCCATCTTATTGTTGCCCAAATACGATGTGTCCATTCCCATATCCTTAGCTTGGATGACTTCCTTACTTATCTTTCTCTCTAATCATTCTGTAGTGTTTTATGACATTCAGGCATGTGTGTTAAAACGTATCTCCACATTTTCTTCTTTCCTTTGCTTCTCTCTAGCATATATTCTTTTCCCCCCATTTCGGTTTGTTTTCGTCATTTCCTGTCTTGTATATGCCTTCCTACTCTCACCCCATTATTCATTAATCACAAAATCATGGAAAGGCAGATCTGAAAACCTCAGTTCAATGATCACAAAGGAGAAAGTGTTCACTATAGTTTTAAAAGAATGGAACTATTTTAAAGAGTATTTTTAAAGGAGAATTTAACAAATTTTCTATCTGAAACAGTCCATAAAACATTTGTCAAGACATTGGATTAGTTATTAATCTCTGCTCCAGTCTTTATGATCTTGGGGTGGGTTTATTACTTACAGATAGGCAGCAAGGAATAATAGAAACCTATTATTCATTGTAAGCCAGGGCCCCAAAGTTGAGGAAAGCTGTCTGGTGCAGATAGAGTATTGACTAAATGTATCCCATGTGCACTGCAGCCAAGGGAACTTGAGAATCATCCTGCCTTGGGTTTTATACCCCAGGACAATGTGACACACTGAACCTAAGTCATTGAAAAAAATTCTGTTGCAGGTAGGGAGGGCTATAGCAGAGTCA
Source organism: Glis glis (assembly GCA_004027185.1). Taxonomy (NCBI): domain Eukaryota; kingdom Metazoa; phylum Chordata; class Mammalia; order Rodentia; family Gliridae; genus Glis; species Glis glis. Next base: position 11,641 of record PVJS01051255.1, on the reverse strand, counting down.
AGGCTGTTCTAGCCAGTCTCTCTGGTCTCAGGATATTGCATTCCCAGCATTTGCTACAATTATTATTTAAAACAAGTAAGAAATGTGGGGTGGAGGATGACTAGGTCTGTACAAGGACACCTAGAGGATTGTCCTATTTTTTAACAAATGGCATTTATTATCTGGCTTATAATGTACATTTTTATGAACAAAAGTTGGATACATAAATGGTATCTAATTCTCAGATATCTAATCAGTCATTAATCTATAAATTTAATTTTGTGCCAGAAAAATATGTTTTAATTATTTAAGATTTATGGGATGTTTAATATACTTTGGGCAAGTCTCTTATGTTAGTTTTTACTGCTGTGTCCCAAAACATCACAAACTTAGTAGGTTAGGTTTGTCACAAAGATCAGTAGGATATATGTTTGGGAATGGCTCAACTATATCTCTGATCAAAGTTCCGTAGGGTGAAATCAAGGTGTACAGGATGCTGATTTCTCATCTAGAGGCATGACTGAGAAGGAATTTACTTCCAAACTCATTTTTGTTTGTATGCTTATGGGACTTGAGTTTATTTATTTATTTATTTATTTATTTATTTATTTTTGCTTCTTGTGACTCTCAGGTTATTGAGTATTCCCTAAAGTCCTAACTACATGACCCACTCCAGAGCAAAACAGTTGGTTTCTTCAAAGTTAGCTGGAGAATTTTGTTGTTAACATTCTCTTTTCATAAAGATCCCAGTCCCTTTCTTAAAGGGTTCACCTAAATATATCAGGCTTAGCCAAGGTAATCTCTCCTTTGCTCAACTCAAAATTTATTGAGTAGTTACATAATCACAGAAGCAAAATCATCATATTCACAGGCCCCACCCATACTCAAAGGGAAGAAAATTCAGAGGAAAGCAGGAATTAGAATGCATTCCTACCTTTTCAACAGATTGAGCTTAATCATATATGAAAAAAATATTTTTTCATTATAGGTATCCTTTACTGGTCCCATGTTTTAGGATCTGGTATCTATTCATGGCCATCATTCAGCCTACTATAAAAAATCTACAAAAACTAACACAAAAGGAAAAATTAAGTTTAGTTTGGTTGATGGCATACATTTTTGATATGTAGTATATCATTTGTATATGTATAGGTGGTATATATAGTATATGTAGTTAAATGTAGATATCATTTGACACAAATGATATGTATATATAGATATCATTTGTATATGTATATATCATTTGATACAAATGGTAGCATACATTTTTATAAGTAGTGTCTCAGTTTCGTTTAACTATGGTTAATCAAACAAATCAATTTACCTTATTGCCTACACAAGCCTATCTACAATTTCAAAAATTTAATAAATCCCTCATGGACCAAAAGAACATACAAGATATGCTTGAAACTATTTTAAAAATGAAAGGCAGATTTTAAAAAAAATACTTGCTTACCACATCAGTGAAAGCTAAAGCCTAAAATATATTAATAAGGGAGGTAATAATAAAATATATTAATAATGGAGATAATAAGGGAGGACTGTAAATTGGCACTAGATGCAGTAAAGCTAAAATTTGGTAACACAAAGAATATACACATGTGGCTAAAAGGAAGAATTAAGATAGAAGTGGTTGAAACCTCACATTCTCTCACCCACCTATGCCTAGATTGAAGTGTTTTTCCCTCTGGAAAGGTTGACTTACAGTTTTACCTAAACTTTGGACTTGGATACTTGAAACACAGCTGAGGACAATAGCTATAGAGAAAATACATGATTAAGTAAAAATGGACAACAATGACTCACAGAAAAATAGCAGCCAAATTTTTGGCCCTAGGCATGTGATTAGAAGATTTATTTATTGCAGAGATACCTACGTTGTAATAAAGACAAACTTTAATACAAAAGTATCCAAAGATTATTAATGTGAATATTAATTTTAGGTGTTGAGGTAGGGCAGAGGATCTGGGAACAGGAAAGGTTGAAAGAGGCTTTCTGTATAATGAACAAAAAAGGGAAGGTTAGCAAGATATAAAGGTAACAATGACCAGGTAAGGACTATGGAAATTAAAACAAAACTTTAGCCCCTTCTGTAGGCTGCATTCTGAGGACAACCTGTGTAAGCAAGGATGGGGGGAGGTGAGCAGACAAGTGGTACCAGGATATTAGAGCCCCCAGCCCATGAAGTAATGATTCAAATTAAGAATTGAAACTGGGAAAAAGACAGTGGGTCCCTAAGACCCAATTCTGAACAATCCTAGGAACAGATGGGGAACCTCGATAAGGTGTAAAATCTCACCTCCCAAGAACTTCAATAGTTATTCTTTTCCAGGGACCCCTCCCCCCTGTGTGAGGGGAGCTGTTTTTGTTTTCTTTCTTTGACTCAAAATAAATCTTTGTACTTCTTTACCCACCCTTCTATAGTCTATTGAATTTTAATTTCACACACAGGAACCCAATAAGAGGATACCTTGCCTCCTTTGGGCAGAAAAGGAGGAATTCTGTTACAGTGCCAATGTGTTTGCATCAAATAATGCCTAAATGGCTGGTAAGCATTGTTTCTGAATATTTATGAGGGTGTTTCCAGAGATTAGTATGTGAGTCACTGGAATGGTATGTGCAGGCACTAGCCAAAGAACTGAGAGCCCAGATAGAACAAAATGTAGAAAAAGGGAGAATTCTATTTCCATTTTTAAGAGCAAGAGATCATCATCCTCTTGTCTGTGATATTAGTACTTCAGGTTCTTCAATCTTTGGACTCTGGAACTTACACCAACAGCCTCTTGAGTTCAGGTTTTTGGCTGGATAATGAGAATTAGACTGTCAGTTCCCTTGGTTCTGAATTTTGGGGACAGGGACTGAGTCACACTACTAGCATCCTAGATAAAGATTCTAGAGTCTTTCACTTGTACATGATTTATCTCGAGACTTGTCAGGTTCCATAATCATGCTAGCCAGTACCCATAATAAATCCATTTTCATCTACCTATCCATTCATCATATTGGTTCTGCCTCTCTGGAGAACCTTTATTAATACAACCAAGAAAAGATACTAAAATATAATATTGTCAACCAATCCAAACTCAGAAGCTTCAAAAATGAAAAAAAGACTTTTTTGGTGTCATAGAAATTGCAATTCTGAAGACACAGGTTCAGATAGCTTTGATCCAATGTTCTAATGAAGGCAGGAAAACTGTGAGCTTAGATGAGTTATTGAGTATGGGAAGGAACAGGTTCTAGATAACCCACAGAAAATATAAAAAAATAGATAAACAGAATGGAAATGTCCATTAAAGAAAGAGACCATCTCTTGATACATATCTGTACAGAGCATGGGACAAAAAACAACTTCATGAATTCATAAGTAACTTGTTCAGACAGGACAATTATATAGAGTATGGGACATAAACAACCTCAGGAATTCATAAAGAAACTTTTTTGGACATGCCAGCATGTCCAACATATGGCTTAGACCTACATGTCTGTGCCACAGTTGATAACAGACCCTTGGATCACAAATCTCTTCCTGTGTCTGATGGACTTACATAATCAATACATTTGTGGTTACTGAGAAGTTACGTGTAAGGTTCAATAAGCCTGCAAAGGACACTTGATAGCACCTACAGAAACCCTATAAAAAGAAGCAACTTTTCCCAGGAGCATCATGCTGAGCTATTGCTTATACCATGAGTCTACCATGTGTATGACTCCAATCCAGCAATTTCACTTTGGCCCTGCTCTTTGTAGACCAACGATGAGTGCAATACATTAGCCTTATCAGCATCCAGACCAACTTTGGAATCTCCTTTTCCCTTCCTGGACTTGGTTCATTATATCCCCTTTCCCTGCTTGTTTGTAGCTTGTTATTTGCTAATTATTTGAAGTGCTTGAATGATAAAAAATTGTATGTTGTCTAGCATACTTGTTCGACCTAAATTGTTAGAATTATTAGTGTGAGGTATATCGTTTGATGCTCATTCATAGCTAAGTGGCTTTGACAAAGCAGCCATGCAGCATCCAAAACTAGCTTAACTTTACTTGAGAATGTCCTAATAATTCCCTGAGTGCTCTAACCTTCAAGTGTTGAATAAACTTCATGGCATTGTGAAAAGGCACATATCATGTGTGATGTGACTTATTTGTCTTAGGATCTTGTGGCCCATTGCTTGTAATAGTATTTTAAGCCTCCAGGTCCAATGTAATTGCCTTTCTTATCCCTTTTATGGGTTCCTGACTCCATTTTCAAAAGCTCCTTCTGAGGTAGGATAGGAAAAATAAGAGTAATAGGTAGAAAGGAGATAAACAGGGAAGAAAGAGCAGACTATAGCTTTAAATATAAAAACTTCACAATGGACCTCAACCTTCACCCTGAAGTTCTGTTTTCCTTCAGACCTAAATTTCTAAAAACATCCAGTAAATAAAAGGCCCAGTAAATATTACAGCACTATATGTTCAGCTAATTGATGCATATATTTTGTTAGCCTACAGAATGTATGTTAGACTGATAAGAGAAGTCTAGGCCTAAATTCTTAAAAGGGCTAGTAAATCAAGGGAAGCAAACTCATGTGTCTCACATGCTATGCATTTAACCACCCCTCATGAAATTCCCCTATGAAAGAAAAGACAGAGATGCCCTAACTCCCAAAGGGCATCTCTGTCTCTCCTCCTCTGGAGGTGTCTCGTGTTCCATCTTGAACATATATTTCTTACTTTCCTAAATAAACCTCTATGTGTGACTGACATATGCTGAAATTCTTTTGTATCACATATGCCAAGAACCCCGCCCATCCTGAGTTGAGGAATCAACCCTTCTCCCATGACACTTCAGTGTTGCTTTTATCATAATTTTCCTTTCATTTACACAAATTGAGACAAATATAATCAAAGGGAAAACAGGAAATTGAAAGAAAAAGTGAAGAGGTAGTGATGAAAAACTCAAAAGAACTAATTGAGGTACTTGGGATACAGGAAAAGATAACTGCAATCATGAAGTAAAAGCTGTAGAAGGTCAAGGGAAAGGTTCGTTGGAATTAACTTGTAATAGAAGTAATTGGAATGTAGAGGCTGCTTTGCTAAAAGCACTGACTCTTCACTTGAGCTTGCACATGACTAATGGGTAACTAAAAGCAGGATAAAAGCTTGGCACTCCAGCCTTTATATTTTACTTGTCTCCTTCTCTAACTTAAACTTTGGACCAGATTCCTACTAAACTCTGCATGTAGACATGTTGATCACTTTAAGAGTGTCTATCTGAAAACTGGTAATATAAAGTTTACTAGTCCTAAATTGCCCTAATCTTCCTTGCCCCCTTTCAAGATTGAAGACAATAAGATAACGTTGGTAGAGTCAGAAAGGGGCCTGGCTTTAGGGAGTAGAAACAAACTAAGTCTAGCCACTTGCCCAAAACATCAAACCAAAAGTAATGGTGAGGTAGGAAGAAATTCATTTAAGATAGCTATATCAGAAAGAGAGGGGGACATGAAGCATACTCAGACTTGTCTTTAGGGACATATATGAGCTCCCAGATTACATAGGGAAAGGGAAAGGCAGAAGTCTGCATAGAGAGACAGTCTTAGCCAAACTATGTTTGGGTTATTATCTCAGGATCAGCGATGCAGAACCTTGTTGCAGCAATTACAAAGTTACAGTTACATGTGGAAGTTATTGCTGGCTCATCAGGAGATGTTTATCAATCAGATCTTTTGTTCCTGGGATCCAAGGTAACTGTAAGACACAATGACTGGAAAAAAGGACAGGCCAGATAAACAAGATAGCATTAGTTTCTTTAGGTTTAGGACAATGATGAGACTTTTAGGTGCTGTTCAGTGGTCTGGAACAAGACAATGAAAAAGCTGGCAGCTGATAATCTGCTGATTTTGATATCCATGTAAATCTTGAGTATACTAATGTCTAACACAATGCAAGGGTGGCAATCCAGGTAATCACCTTAGAAGTTTCATAAAATTCAAGAAAAATATGAATTAAAATCATTTGGTGGTTTTTAAAAGCCATATTTAAAAGAGAAAATGGCATTGGAAGACAATTCAAACTGCAACAATTTACCAAAAGAAAATAAAGCAGTGAATGAGGGAGGGTCCAGTTGCTGAACTAACTCCATTTTGATTCAATCTTGTCTCGGAGTTGTTTTATTTCCTTCTTGTGAGTTCTTCTGAATCATTTTCTTCTGCAGTTATCTTGGATTCCAGGAACAACAGGTGTGATGGATAAACATTTTTTGACAAGAGTCAAAAGTATGCCAACTTTCTTATTGTGACAAGGCCCTGCCTGACCAATCTTGAGATAATGATGGACTAGACAATATCTGACTAAGACCACCTGCTTTGGTAATTATGCAAACCCCTAACCCTTGCCTTCATCCCCCTTTCTATCAAACCTCAAATTAATTGTCAGGCCCTTGAAGACAAGGCTAAGGCTTAGTTTCCTTTGTCTTCTTGCTATAGCCACACTGATTAAAGTTCCCTTCCTGTTTGTCACCATTACTTTTCCTGTTTGAATTTTGGACTGAGTGGACAGATCTCATTTGTTGGGTCACTCAGAGTTGGGCTTCTGACCTAGGACTCTGATAACAGCAATGCCTTTGATATTCAAGAAAGATTAATTTCAACGAAGAATTCTATCCAACACCAACGAGACAATTTAAGAATCATTTTCAGACATGCACAATAACAGTTTATTTTTCATGTGGTGTTCTTCAAGGAACTATTGGAATAAGTTGTTGTTTTGTTTTATTGGTGCATTGTAATCATATATCACAGTGAGGTGCAGAGTGACAGAGTGACAGAAACACATGCATATAGCATTCCTTGCTTGTTTCCCCCTGGGTTTTTTTCCCTACCTGCCCGCCCTCCTCCCCCATAGATCATATTTACATTGATATGATTAACTTCATGTATGTATAAAGGAGTATTTGAATTGTCCTCTTCATGAAAATAAGTTAGTAAAAGAAGAGAAATGAAGATTGTAATCTCAGAAAAGTAGAAAGATGATGGGAATTATCAAATAAGATTTCAAGAAGGTGATGCTAAATCAGTCCTGAAGCTGCCTTACTAGAGTGTATGGAACATATATTTTAAGAAAGGGCTCTATTTAAGCCAAACAGGTAATTCACTCCCAAAGCACACCTGGATGTGTGCCTCACCACACTCTAGCATGATGTGCAGTGTCCAAGCATAAGCACACACAGGTCTGCAGGCACAAGGTGAAACACCCAGGCATGATAAGCAATACAGAGGCTCACGACTTGCTGTCTAGCTGACAGGAGCACATTGACAACCACGTGGAGTCCCTAGAAACCTGAGTACTATAATTGTCAGCATCTGAAACTGGAAACTCACGGCTTCTGCGAAGGAGTCTTGCCACCTTGTCACTCCAACCACTGATAATAAGGCTGAACGTTGACCTGGCCAGCTGTGCTGATAGCTGTCAGGCAAGTCCTTACCTTTAGTTATGGTTAGTCAGTCCTGAAGACCTGAACCAGACTCACTACTGACCCAGACCTGAGACCTCAACACAGCCAACTGAACTCTGTGCTTACTGGACTGCCCAACTAATCTCTCTCTGCCTTAAAATATCATACATTGCATGAAGTTTGCATGGAGTATTAAAGAATAAAGAATGTGTCTTTGGCCAGGTGTGGTGGCACAGCCCTGTAATCCCAGTACATGGGACACTAAGACAGGGGGATCACAGTTTCAAAGCCAGCCTCAACAACTTAGTGAAACCCTGTTTCCAAATAAAAAATAAAATGGGACTTGGGGCATAGCTTGGAGGTAGAACATCCCTGTGTTCACTTCCCAGAATGAATGAATGAGTGAATGAGTGAATGAATGAGAATCTGTCTTGGACATGATTGCAATAAACATTCTTAAAATGACTGAGATGATGCTTTGGTTGCTTTTCATGATCTAAGTTTACTCAGAACAATTGGCATAGCCAGCAAGATTTTTTAACTTAATTTTAATTTACTCAACTCTTAATTTACTAAAATTAATGATAAGAATTAAAATGCATTTGTTTGGTCTGCTTCCATGAGCCTTTATCAAAAGCTTGAAGAAAAACAACATTTTTTTTTGCGGTACCGGAGATTGAACCCAGGGGCGTTCTACCTCAGAGCTACACCCCCAGTCTTATTTTTTATTCTTTCTTTTGAAACAGGGCCTCAAAAAGGTGTGGAGGGCCTCACTAAGCAGCTGAGGCTGGCTACGAACTCAGATCCTCCAGTCTCAGCCTCCCAAGTACTGGGGTTGGAAGCATCCACCACCACGCCCAGCAAAAACAACATTTTTAAATTTCCCCTGAGCAAAAGCCATTTCTACTAAAAACAAATTATCAACTTTAATATTTGAAATGGCCAAGAGACAGAAATCTTTATCTTTCATTTTTTATTTCTTCTCCCGTGCCTACTATCTTGTACCTACTGTATAATAGTACTTGTATGTACTTTAGTGAAGAAATTGTTGTGATTGCATATATTTTGGTCAAGAACTTACTGTGATAATTTTTTTTTTTTGCGGTATGGGGATTGAACCCAGTGGCGTTCTACCCCAGATCTATACCCCCTGGCCCTATTTTTTATCCTTCATTTTGAAACCGGGTCTCACGAAGTTGTGGAGGGCCTCACTAAGTAGCTGAGGCTGGCCGCGAACCCGGATCATCCGGTCTTAGCCTCCCAAGTACTAGGATTACAAGCGTGCACCACCACGCCTGGCTTGTGATAAATTATTGTAAAAAATAATTATGATAAAATGGCCATGTTAAAGCAAGAAAGCTTTTTTTTTTAAGTAAAGAAGCTTAAGCCTTCTGTTCTTTTTTTCTTTGGGTGACCCTTGGAGGCACACTGAAAATTTCTTAATTAAAAAGATGGGCATGCCCCTTATCTAATAATTACTATTTTGAAAGATCCTAAGATTGTTAATTTTGTACAGTAGCAGGCTACTAGAAATGAGATAACTCTTATTCTGCTAAAAGCTGTTAGTGACATAGATGCAGATAGACATAAAGGGAAAACAATTTACTTATGAAGTTTTGCATAAGTCTCAAGCCCTAACAGTATCTTTTCTATAATATGTAAATTTGAAAATTCCTGCAATAGAAGCTTTTTGAATCAGATTTATAAAAGATTCCTAAAAATTGATTTTACTTTTTCAAGTTTACAAATATGTCCATATAATTTTAGATGTATTTTGTTTCCATTATGTCATAATAGTCAGCATAAAGTAAAATGCCCAAATCTCAAATTTTGGTTTTCTGATAAAAGAAAAATTACTTATAACCATATAATTGTTTTATCAAATGAAAAACGGATATACGTTGTCATTCACTAAATTTCCATGGTAGGTAGTTATTCTTCCTTCTGTTAGTGCTTAAAGCTGTTCACAGATGTTAATAGGGATAAACTATTAATAATTGCTATTATAATCATCTATGTACTTTGATTAGGTTGTGATGAAATAATAAGGGTTGATGAGCTATTTTGAAGATTTTTTATGTTAGACAAGTCATAGTAAAAATGCCTAATGAAATTGTGGGGGTAAGATGAACAATCCAGTGTCAATTGAAGATGTATTGATGAAAAACTGCTGACCTTGTTTTGGAAAGAGTGTGCAATGCTAATTAATAGAGGATTGTCTGGAACTGAGCTTTAGCACAGTGTTTTTTTCTTGTTTATTTTTGTCCAGATAAGATCTTATACCATTTAATGATTGATTTATATAAAAATAGTTTAAAAACTTTGGATGAAATTATAGACTCCTTAGTAGCAACTAAAATATACATTTCAATACATGATTCAAATAAAATGTCCCCAAACATTGGATATGATTTTATAAAATTTCCTTATTTTCTCCTCTACTTAAAATAGATTATCACCTGTTAATTTCTGGCCTCTTCTCTTTCAAGGACTTTGAATTTGGAATGGATAACAAAACATAATTTTGCCTAATATAAAACACAATTGGTTTTAAGTGAGTGGTTAACCGTAGTCTCTAGGATGACAGAACATAACCTAGTGCATAGACTAAGGAACCTCCATTTTCACTTCTCTGTGCCATTTTGAGTAATTATAGCTTTAACTCTCTTCCCAGTAGCTGAAGAGAAAAGCTTACTGAAAATCATTATGCTTGTATTTATATGAATTTATAGATATAGGGGTCAAATAATAATTGCTATCACAGGCATTTTATTATTGATTACCTAATTGTAGGCCCCTTGTGATTTGAAGGCTCTTATTATTTGGTGTTTGATGATTCTTTGGTAACATAATAAAATATGTGGAATATAAGAGAAAAATGTCTATTTAATTTCAATATATTAATTTTACTATTAAAACAATATCAGGTAGAAAAATGATAGAAATTATGTATGTAGGTAGAAATTTATGTAAATATACCCACACATATACTCACATCCACACAGAGTAGTCTTTTCAACACTAGAAGAATCCCTTTGCTTCACTTCTCATTTCAGAAAACAAATTCAATTTATCATTGTTTTCCTTACTATTTATATTTGGTGAATTACAAAATGTTACATAAAGAAGTAGAATGACTTTTTGAAAAAATAATTTGCTTTCAGAGCACAGGCAGGATTCAATAATAAAAAAAGAACTAGTTTAAAAAGAAACCAAAAGAAAATAATAGAATTATGAATCTTTTCTTTTTAGAGTTCTTGTTATCCTATTGAAATCCCTAAAGTGATCACACTTTTTCCCATCTTTTCCAATACATTCTTTAGCATATTTATATTCATTATTTTAAAGTCCTTTCTTGCTCTATTTGAATCTATTATTGTATGATCAAATGACCCCAAAATTCCATCACCTTGAAACAACATATATTTATTATCTTATACTTTGTGTGAATTAAGAACAGAGCACTGGTTTATTCTCAAGCTCTCTCCTGGGGATTCAAGGAAGCTGTCAGCTGGGCTGTGGTCTGATCTGATGGCTTCATGGGGAAGATCTGCTTCCAGACTCACTTTGCTGTTGGCAGGACCAGTTCCTTGTTGACTGTTCAACTAAAGGGCTCAATTTCTTAGGGACTGTGTGTCAGAGGTCCATTTCAATTCCTTGCCATATAGAACTGTTCATAGGACAACTTACATGTGGTAGTTGGCTGAGAGAAAGAAAGAGAGAGAAAAAGCAAATCTAAGACAGAAGCCGCATTTCTTATTATTACATGGTCTTAAAAGTCATAAACCTTTAAGTTGATCTATAAATTAGAAGTGATTCCAGAGCATATTTAAAAGAGGTTACCACACAGGAGGGTGAACATTGGGAGGTAGAGCTCTTTGAAAACATGGTAGAGGAGTCTATTCTAACTGTCAATATCTATATCAGTTCATTTGTGGGTATGTTTCCATGGAATGTTTATTTTTCTTCAATATGGTTCACACATTCCTACATCACCTGTTTCATAATTCTTGATTTCCTGTTGGAAAATGGATATTAAAAATCATAGAGTTGAGCATGGTGGCACATGCCTGTAGTCCCAGTACTTGGGAGGCTGAGACAGGGGATCATAGGTTCATGGCCAGCCTCTGCAATTTAGTGAGGCCCTCTGAATCTTAGTGAGAACCTATTTCAAAATAAAAAATAAAATAGGGTTGTGGGTATAACTTGTAGGTAGAATGTTCCTGGGTTCAA
>PVJS01051254.1:0-14024 GCA_004027185.1 Glis glis | reverse complement strand
AAAAAAAATAGGGCTGGGGTTGTAGCTCGGAGGTAGAATGTCCCTGGTTTCATTACACACACACACACACACACACACACACACACACACACGGTCTTAAAGTCTTTGGTTCCTCCCTCCTTTCCTCATCCTTCCCCAGTTTCTGTTGTTCCCTTATTTCCTCTGTCACAAGACTCCAGAAATCCTTTCCTTGTCCAGTGTAGGCCCTTTTAATACCATGCCCAAGTTTCTAAATTCACTTTCCCCACCAAAAAAACTTTATCTTCCAATGGGCAAAGCAATAATTCATACTAAGGTATAAATGTCTCTTTTAAGTTTTGTTCCCAGGCTATTTGTACACACGTGTCTATCTTACAAAGAAGCCCTTGAGACTTTAAACATGATGTCAACATTATCAAGAATTTCAAGTACAGAGATGAAGTAATTTTAGGAACATAACAGGGGGAATAAATTCAGGGGTGGAGGAATACATCTCTTATTACAACAACAACAAAAAAAGCCTTCCACAGCCCTGGAACCATCCTGGCTCCACGGAGGGCTGTGTCCTCCTTAGGACATCAGGTGAATTTGCAGATTTCCTGACACTCTTGTTTATTCAAAAAGTTGTTGTGGTTGCCGTTGCAGCCTGTGTAGATAAAGAGCTCACATCCATGAGTGTTTGAGTTGTAAAACCATCGCCTCAACTTGGCTTGACAGGAGCCCTTTTCTGCAGGAAAGGCGCACACATGCAGACTGGGAGCGTTGTTCAGGTCTGAAGAGAGAAAGTGGTTGAGGGAAGCTGAACCCGTCACCTTCCCTCCCCAGCCCCACTGTCGGGGCCGTGACGGCCCAGGGCCCGGGGTCAGGCGCCCACAGCTGCTGCGCTCTGCACCTCTTACCCACGCAACCATGGTCTTATCCAGCCCCGCAGATGGGGTTTCACTTCTGGAAGTTGCCCGATGTAAATCCTACACTTGGTAATCCAACTCAAGGGTATAGGAATCCTACTTCTTTTTTTTTTTTTTTTCAGTACTGCGGATTGAACCCAGGGGCATTCTACCTCCGAGCTACACCCCCGGCCCTATTTTTTATACTTTATTTTGAAACCGGGTCTCACGAGGTTGCGGAGGGCCTCACTGAGTAGCTGAGGCTGGCTGCGAACCCGGATCCTCTGGTCTCCACCTCCCAAGTACTGGGATTACAAGCGTGCCACCACACCCGGCTTAGGAATCCTACTTCTGCCACTTACGACATCTGCGTGATGCCATGTGAATTTAACTTCTCCAAATCTCCATTCCTTCAATTGTCATGTGAAGGAGTTGAACTCCATCATCTTCTGGTTCCTTTCCAGATCTGATTTTCTAGAGTAAGATCTCTCAGGTTTCCACCTCCTGTCTCAAGGTCAATTCTAGAGTGGGTAACCTATGGAGAGAGGATCTGAGAGCAGATTTTATTTTATTTTATTTTATTTTATTTATTTATTTATTCGAACTTGACTCAGTAACTTTCTAGCTGTGTGACCTTGGACAAATGACCTCTCTCTCTCTCTTTCTTTCTTTCTTTCTTTCTTTCTTTCTTTCTTTCTTCTTTCTTTCTTTCTTTCTTCTTTCTTCTTTTTCGTTCTTTCTTTCTTTCCTTCCTTCCTTCCTTCCTTCCTTCCTTCCTTCCTTCCTTCCTCCCTCCCTCCCTCCCCTTCCCTCCCCTCCCCTCCCCTCCCCTCCTCTTCCCTCTCTCCCTCCCATCCTTCCTTTCTTATTTTGTGGCACTAGGTATTGAACCCAGGGATGTTTTGTCTCTGAGCTGCACCCCCATCCTTTTTTATTTTTTGTTCCAAAACAGGGTCTCTCTAGGTTGCTAAGAGTTTCACTATGTTGCTGAGGCCATCCTCAAACCTGCGATCCTCCTGTCTCAGCCTCCCAAGTACTTGGATTACAGGTGTGCACCACCACATCCAGCTATGACCGATCTCATTGACTTCAGTTTTCTTCACTGTAAATTAGGGATCTCATATCCACATTTTAGGCTTATTGAGGGGTTAGAGATGATCAATGAGGAGCACTGATAAATAGAAAATAAATTGAGAAGTGGTAGCTATTCCTAATCACTTTCCCTTCTTTAACCAAGAAGACCCTTGAGAACAGCAACCCCACCAGCCAGATGTGCAAGGAAGTTCACCAGTGTGTTAATCCTGACAACATCTGGAAGGTAAGATTTGACAACTTTTTACTTTCTCCTTACTACTGTTGTACAGTATGTATATCTATGTATATCTATGTATGTATTGTGGTTCTGGGGATTGAACCCAGGGCACTCTACCACTGAGCTACACCCCAGCTCCTATTTATTTATTTATTTTATTTTATTTTATTTGCAGTATCGGGAATTGAACCCAGGGGCATTCTATCTCCGAGCTACACCCCCGGCCCTATTTTTTATTCTTTATTTTGAAATCGAGTCTCACGAAGTTGCGGAGGGCCTCACTAAGTAGCTGAGGCTGGCCGCGAACCGGGATCCTCCGGTCTCCGCCTCCCAAGTACTGGGATTACAAGCGTGCGCCACCACACTAGGCTTCTATTTATTTATTAATTAATTAATTTATTAATTTATTTATTTATTTTTGTGGCACTGGGGATTGAACCCAAGGACATTCTACCTCTAAGCTAGACCCCCAGCCCTATTTAATTAAATTAATTAATTAATTAATTTATTTATTTTTTGCGGTACCGGGGATTGAACCCAGGGGTGTTCTACCTCTGCGCTGCACCCCCAGCCCTATTTTTTATACTTTATTTTGAAACCGGGTCTCACAAAGTTGCGGAGGGCCTCACTAAGGAGAGAAAGAGAGAGAGAGAGAGAGAGAGAGAGAGAGAGCTGAGGCTGGCCGCGAACCGGGATCCTCCGGTCTCCGCCTCCCAAAGTACTGGGATTACAAGCGTGAGCCACCATGCCCGGCCCCTATTTTATTTTGAAACAGGGTCTTACTAAGTTGCTGAGAGTCTCACTAAGTTGCTTTAGCTGGCCATGAACCTGTGATCCTCCTGTCTCAGCCTCCCAAGCACTAGGATTACAGGATTTTACTGGCTGTTCAAAAATCTTGGAAACTACTGCTTCTCCATTTCCAGCAAATTTTCTTGGGTATGCTTTGTTTCATCTCCCCATTTCTGTTTGCAGGTTTTTAGTTTTGTTTGTTTTTTTTGGCACTGGTCATGGAACCCAGAGGCATTCTACCTCCGAGCAACACCCTTAGCCCGATTTTATTTCTTATTTGGAAATCGGGGTTCACTAGGTTCAAGTTTCACTCTGAGAGTCTCGGGGTTTCACTATGAGGGTTCCACTACTTGCTGAGGCTAGCCACGAACCTGCGATCGTCCTGTCTCAGCCTCCCAGGTACTGGGATTACAGGTGTGCACCATCATGCCCAGCTGTTGGCAGATTTTAAATGGCAGCGAAGGAAGTGATCCAGGAAGGAGCCTTGTCCTACCAGAGAGGCTGAGTTGGCCAAATCCCTCACCTTCAAATACGGGCTCCATCTCCATTTCTCAATCTCACCTGGCCTATCATGAATCCATATTGATGTTCCCTTTCTTTTTCTTTTCTTTTCTCTTTTTTTGTGGGCCTGGGAATTGGACCCAGGGGCATTCTACTTCTGAACTACAACCCTATCCCTTTGGTATTTTTTTTTTTATTTTGAAACAGGGTCTCCCTAGGTTGCTGAGAGTCTCACTACTTGCTGAGGCTGTCTTCAAACCTGGGATCCTCCTGTCTCAGCCTCTCAAGTACTGGGATTACAGGCATGCGCCACTATCCCCGGCTACTTTTTCCATTTTCTCTGGCACTTTTGCAGTATGCTATTATATGCATTATGTATTGTTTGTCTCTATCCTGCTAGAATATTCCACAATGATTGGGTCTTTGGCTCCTGGTTTTAACTCCAGCACATAGGGCAGTGCCTGGCACACAGCATACGCCCAACATACATTTGCTGAAGTGAATTGAATTGATTCCCTATCCCATGAGATGAGAAGTGGACTCTGTATAGCTGGACCTCTGCGCTAGTCCTCATCTGCTTTTTTTTTTTTTTTTTTTTTTTTTTTGGTACTGGGGATTGAACCTAGGGGCATTCTACCTCTGAACTATACCCCCAGTCCTTTTTACTTTTTATTTTGAAACAGGGTCTCACTAAATTGCTGAGGGTCTCGCTGAATTGCTGAGGCTGGCCTCTAACCTGCGATCCTCCTGTCTCAGCCTCCCAAGTACTGGGATTATGCATTCCATACCTACCTTCTCTTGATTGAGATCGAAGCTCACGGCAGGTGAGAATCAGGAGAAATGAGAGAAAGGCCGGGAGCTGCATGGTGTCACCCAGCAATGGGCCAGGCCAGGGTTGCCTTTGTAGGGAGAAAGGGGTGGGGGTGGCCCCATATCCTGCTCATTCACCCCTAACTCCTGCTCCTCGTGGGGTTAGCTGCCTGGGAACAGAGTGTCCGGTCAAAGCATGGTTCTGCCTCTCTCCTGGACTTATCTGATCTGGCCAACAAGGCCAAGAATTTGCTCCCACCGCAGGATGGGAGCCCCTTTAATGATAATAAAACAATGTTTATCATTAAGTGTGTTTACTTTTCCAGGTACCACGTGAAATACTCCTCACACGTCCCTTGAATCCGAATCCACACAGGAACCCCACAAGACTGAGAACCCCCATGCTGTGTTGTGTTCATGGTTTGAATATGTCTCCCCAGGCTGCATGTGCTAAGAGCTTGGTCCCCAGCATGGCCATGGGGAAAGGTGGTGGCGCCTTGAACAGATGGGGCTCAGTGCAAGGTGACTAGGCCTTTGGGGTGCTCCTCCTGGAAGGGATTAGTGCAGTTCTCAAGAGACCCCACTTAGTTACCTTGAGAGCGGGTTGTTAGGGAAAGGGCGAGCCTGTCCGCTGAGCTGCCCTGGCTTCCTGTCCTATCACCTGACCTCTCGCTCTCACATGCCGTCTGCCATATTGTGACACAGCCCGGGGGACCTCGCCAGAGCCCACTCCAATGGGGCCGCCTCATCTTGGCCTTTCGGCTTCTTACACTGTGAACTAAATAAACCTCTTTTTAAAAACAATTATGCAGCAGGTAGGAAAGTGCTCTAAAAACGAACAACATCCCCAGTCCAAGATCTCAACTTTTGTAATTAAAATCAGTACTACCAGCCAGGCATGGTGGTGCACACTTGTAATCCCAGTACTTGGGAGGCTGAGACAGGAGGATTGCAGGTTCGAGGTCAGCCTTAGCAAGTAGTGAGTCTCTCATCAACCTAGGGAGACCCTGTTTCAAAATAAAAAATAAAATAGGGCTGGGGGTGTAGCTCAGAGGTAGAATGTCCCTGGGTTCAATCCCCAGTACCACAAAAGAAAAAAAATCAATACTACCTTCATAATAATAATAATAATAATAATAATAATAATTAAGAAACAAACTTCCCTCTGTCTTCCACCTCCCTCTTTTCCCTTGCCCTCAATTACTGTTTCTTTAACACCATATTTGTTAATTTCAACTAAAAAAAGTTATGCAGCCTTGGGTATTTTGTTATAACAAAAGAAAATGGACTAATACACTCAATTTTGTAGATGAGAGGTTCAACTGCCTTGACCATTGTCACAGATAGCGAATTTCAGAGCCAGGACTGAGTCTGTCCAGTTCCACTGCCCTCGTGTCACTTCTTCATTCAACAAACATTTATCAAGTACCCACAGTGCACTGGGCACAGTGTCGGGTGCTGCCTCCATCCTATCTGGGCGCTCCAAGGGATGTATGGGAATGACATACACTCATGGTCTGGAAGTCAGGAATAGTCACCTGTGTGGAAAAGGAGCAGATTCTGTATATTTAAACAGAAATGTCAAAAACATGGTTCAGAGCTGGACGTGGTGGTGCATGGTTGTAACCCCAGTACTTGGGAGGCTGAGGCAGGAGAATTGCAGGTTTGAGACCAATCTCAGCAACTTAGTGAAGCCCTCTGCAACTTAGTGAGACCCTGTTTCCAAATAAAAGAATAAAATAGGGCTAGGGGTGTAGCCCAGAGGTAGAATGCTAAAAGATTCAGGGACTCATTCTGTCTAGAGACACACCTGATCACCAGAACCCAGCGCATTCCCCCCTGCCTTCTCCCCTGGCTTGATTGTTTTTGGAAAACAAAGGTGGTGTGATTTAGTCGGATCTAGTGAGCCTCAAATTTGAAGTCTGAAACTGTGCTTTTTATTTTTTTCTGTTTTTAAAAAAGTTATTCTAGGATGTTTAGGTTGTGTTGTCGTAGGGAGTAATTGGGATACCAGAGGGACTCCAGATAGTGGAGGAGAAACCTCAGTGGAGTCAGGGAGGTGGTCTAGGGGAAGGGGAGGGGGAAGACTGAGGTTTATTAATGGAAATACTACCATCGACTGTGTGTACATATGTGAAAATACCAATGTCAATCTCAGTACTCTGGCCGGGCATGGTGGTGCACGCTTGTAATCCCTGTACTTGGGAGGCGGAGACCGGAGGATCTGGGTTCGCGGCCAGCCTCAGCTACGTAGTGAGGCCCTCCACAACTTAGTGAGACCCGGTTTCAAAATAAAGTATAAAAAATAGGGCTGGGGGTGTAGCTCGGAGATAAAACGCCCCTGGGTTCAACCCCCGGTACCACAAAAACAAAGAAAAAATCTCAGTACTCTGTATTGGGAAGGGGGAGATGGGGAGGTGGGGGCACACCAAGTGTTGTGTGCATGTGCATTACTGGCAACATGATTAATTAACATTATGATGTGAGACTATAATGCACCAATAAAAGCACATGAAAAAAACAAAACAAAACAAAAATTATTCTATCATATATGTCTTTTATTACCATTATTTATTTATTGGTACTGGGGATTGAACCCAGGGACATTCTACCTCTGAGCTACACCCCCAGCCCTATTTTATTTTTTATTTTGAAACAAGATCTCGCTAAGGCTGGCCTTGTGATCCTACTTTCAGTCTCCCAAGTACCGGGATTACAGGTGTGCACCACCATATCCAGCTCTGTTATTTTTTTTAATTAGCAAAATTGTGCATATTTTTTTTTTGAGGTACCGGGGATTGAACCCAGGGGCGTTCTACCTCTGAGCTACACCCCTGGCCCTATGTTTTTTATACTCTATTTTGAAACTGGGTCTCACGAAGTTGCGGAGGGCCTCACTAAGTAGCTGAGGCTGGCTGTGAACCCAGATCCTCCAGTCTCAGCCTCCCAAGTACTGGGATTACAAGCGTGCGCCACCACGCCCGGCAAAAATTGTGCATGTTTATGGTATACAACATGATGTTTTGAAATAGGTCTACATTGTAGAATGGCTAAATCAAGCCACTTAACAAAATTTTTTTTTCAGTACTGGGGTTCAAACCCATGGCCTCACACATGCTAGGCAAGTGCTCTGCCCCTAAGCTACATCCTCAGCCCCTTAACATATGCATTATTTCACATACTTATCAATGTGTGTGTGTGTGTGTGTGTGTGTGTGTGTGTGTGGTGAGAACACATAAAATCTACTCTCTTAGAAGTTTTCTTTTTTCTCTTTCTTTCATTTATTTATTTATTTTTGAAATAGGGTCTCACTAAGTTATTATGTGCTGGCCTTGACCCTGTGAGCCTCCTGTCTCAGCCTCCCAAGTACTGAGATTATAGGTGTGTGTGACTGTTTCTGGCTTCTTAGCAGTTTTTGAGTGTACAGTGCACTTATTAACTATATTGTATAGTATTGTATAGTATGTTATTAGCTATATCATATTGTACAATAGATCTCCACAATTTATTTCTCCTGTCTAACTAAAATTTTGTAGCCTTTGGCCACCATATCTACAATCCCTCCACCACCACCCCCGGCCCCTGGAAGGCACTATGCTACTCTCTGCTTCTGTGAGTTCAGCCGATTAGATTCCACATGTAAGTGAGATCAGGTGGCATTTGTCTTTGTGTGCCCATCTTCTTTCCCATAACATAATGTCCTCCGGGTTCATCCATGTTGCCACTAATGGCAGGATTCCCTTTTTTTTTTTTTTTTTTTGCGGTACCGGGGATTGAACCCAGGGGTGTTCTACCTCTGCGCTACACCCCTGGCCCTATTTTTTATACTTTATTTTGAAACCGGGTCTCACAAAGTTGCGGAGGGCCTCACTAAGTAGAGAGAGAGAGAGAGAGAGAGAGAGAGAGAGAGAGAGCTGAGGCTGGCCGCGAACCCGGATCCTCCGGTCTCCACCTCCCAAAGTACTGGGATTACAAGCATGCGCCACCACACCCGGCGATTCCCTTCTTTTTTTAAGGTTGAATAGTATTTCATCGTCTTTCCATATTTTCTTTATCCATTCATCCTTAGATGGACACTTCAGTTGATTCGAGTCCGGCTACTCCTGGGCCAGTCATTTAACCTCGTTGAGGCTCAGTTTTCTCACTGTAAACTGAGATTCATTATGCTAGTTTCGCTTATTTCTTAAAATTGGCATAAAAGGGCAATGACCATTCAAATGCTACATACATTATAAAGGCACGCACAGACACATGCCATTCGCAGGTGTGCGTGCCGTGGTGCCCTTTTGGAGGCGAGTGCGAACGGATCAGCACCATACTCGATCCCCGTAGCGCCAGCTTCCCCACCTGCGCACGTTAAATCCCCGAAGCACGGTGCGCCTTCCTTGCTCGTTGCGTCTTCATCTATAGCTCGCACACTTGTTGGCCAACCCTCTGGTCATGGGTTGACCTTACTGTTCACTCCGTCCTTATTTCCTTAAAGGCACCGTTGAAGCTGCATTTCATCTCTGTGGTTCATCTTCCGCACTTTGGTGGGTTCACCAGGATGGTTCTTGGTATTCCTTTCCTTAACTTTCTTGGATGGTCAAATCTGTTCACCAGAAAACAAAATAATGGCAGAAGGGGGCCTCTAGGGAGGGGAACCGGCTATTTGGGCAGAGGAAAGGCAGGGCTGCCCATCCCTGCTCCTTGGCTGAGAGCTTACCACCGCGATGTCTCTTTTGGAGCAGCCAGCTGGGAAACGAAAAGCTGCCCTTAACACGCCATTCAGCCACAGGGACATTTGTAATGTCACACCCTGGGAGGGCACCTACCTGCATTTAGTGGGTAGAGGGGAGGGAAACTGCTAAACATCCTACAATACTCAGGACAGCCCCCCCACAACGAAGAATGATTTGTCTTCAAAAGTGACTCATGCCAAGACTGGGAAACCCTGCAGAAGAGTTATGGATATAAATACTTTTAAAGCCGGGTGTGGTGGCACACGCTTGTAATCCCAGTACTTGGGAGGCTGAGACCAGAGGATCCGGGTTCACGGCCAGCCTCAGTTACTTAGTGAGGCCCTTTGCTCGGAGGTAGAATGCCCCTGGGTTTAATCCCCAGTACCACAAAAAAAATACTTTTAAAATTTATAAAATATCCCCATCATTAGCAATATGATAAGGGCTCAGAACAGTGGGGGGCCATGCTCGATGAGGGGTGCCTGTACTTATTTGACCAAACAGGCCTTGGGAGTGGGCATGGGAGGAACTGGCTTTTGAAAAGCAGACGTTCTGTACTGGGTTGCCCCGGGAGATCTTTGATAAGGACTCGGTGACGTGGCCCTTCCTCTGATGATCTGGGGGACAGTGTTTTTGTAATTCCAGAAGATGGAGGCCACGTACAAAACACCCAGAAGCTGGCAGGCAGCTCTTGCTAGTTATCTAGCGCTTGCATTCATCGAAGGAGTCATACCCTACGTCAACCATATCTATGTGCATGTGTGTAAAGAAAAATTACAGTAATTTTGATTGAGACCCAGTGTTTTGGGTAGTGCAGGGATTAGAAAAGTGAATAAAGGTAAAAATTTTGTGTGTGTGTGGTGCTGGAGATTGAATCCAGGGACATTCTACCTTTTAGCGACACCCTCAGCCCTATTTTATTTGGAAACAGGGTCTTGCTACATTGCGGAGGGCCTCGCTAAGTTGTTGAGGCTGGCCATAAACCTTTGATCCTCCAGTCTCAGCCTCCCAAGTACTGGGATTATAGGCATGTGCCACACCACGCCCAGTGAATGATAAAGGTAAAATTTAAAGAATAATTTCCCCATTCAGATCCTAACCTCCATAACTTTTATATCTCCTAGAGGGGGAAAGGGGACTAATATCATATGAGCACCCACTGTATGTCAGGCAATTTCCTGCCTTGTTTCATTAAATTCCCCCCCAAACTCGTTGGGACAGATATTATTATCATCCCTGTTTTGCCAAACAGGAGAACAAAGAACATAGAACAAAGGTATTTGTCATAAACATATGTATATATCTCAACAGTGTTTATTTTTCTTTTTTACCTTATTTATCTTGAAAATAAATGTCCAGAGGGGGGGAAAATAGGGCCGGCCCCTTTAAGAGTAGGTTCAATTTATGTTTTCCAAAATCCAAGCGGAATGGTTAGGAACTTTTTGCATAGGGTAATTTTTACCCTGTGACAAAGAGGTTGACTGTAAATAGGGACTATAGAGTAGGGGAGAAAATGTTTATAGGACTCAAAAGGCTAAAATTCTCCATAAAATACAGGAAAGAAATTTCCACCGAGGGGGCTCAGTTGACCCCTCTTTTGGTAGCTGTGACCCGACAGGGTTTGCATCTCTGTGGTGGAGCCCATCAAGTGGTGCCTGTAGTGTGCATCATTTGTCCTAATAATAGTAACACTAATCCTTAGTGTGTGTGTGTGTGTGTGTGTGTGTGTGTGTGTGTGTGTGTAGTACTAGAGATTGAACCCAGGGGCATTCTACCTCTGAGCTATACCCCTAGACCTATTTTATTTTTTATTTTGAAACAAGGTCTCATTAAGTTGTGGAGGGCCTCACTAAGTTGCTGAGGGTGACCTTGAACCTGCGATCCTCCTGTCTCAGCCTCCCAAGTACTAGGATTACAGGCGTGTGCCACCACGCCCAGCAATCCTTATTGTTTATAGACCATCTTGTACATACTGGGCAGCATGTTATGCATATTACATAATTCACCTTCTGTGATCTTGACAGAAACTCTACAGCACAGGTTTTATTGTCCTACATATTTTTGCAAATGAGCAAACCGTGAGCCAGGGAAATAAGACATGCCCAAGTTCATTGATTTTGCCAGTGGCTTGACTGAAATTTAGCTCAAGTCTCTGATTCCAGCCTTTGTTAAACCATGATATCCCATCATCCAGCCTCTCCCTGTGCAAGGGTCTCCGTCCCTCAGAGGGGCCACTTTTCATATCCCAGACAGCCTGTGAGTTCTCCATGAGCTGGGTTGTTTTGTTTTATAAGAAAATATCAAACTGTTTTCCAGAGTAGCTGTACCATTTTATATTCCCAATAACAATGTATGAGTGACCCAGGTTCTCTGCATTCTTGTTTGCTGTTGTCACTTGTTTTAAATTTTAGACATTTTGATCGGTGCATAGTGATATCTCATTGTGATTTAATTTGAATATCCCAAATTTCCAATAATGTTGAACATTTTTTCACGTAGTGACTTTTCATATGTTTATCTTCTTAGACAAAATATTTGTTCAGGTCTTTTGTTCAATTTTCTTTTTGGGTTATTTGTGTACTATTGAGTTTTGAGAGTTCTTTATATATTATAGATACTAGCTGTTGTTGTATGTATAGTTTTATTGCCTTTATCTTTTTTTTTTTTTGGTACTGGGGATGGAACCCAGGGGCATTCTACCTCCAAGCTATACCTCCAGCCCCATTTTATTCTTTAGTTTGAATTTTGAAACAGGGTCTCATTAAGTTGCAGAGGGCCTCACTAAGTAGCTGAGGCTGGCCGCGAACCTGGATCCTCCTGTCTCAGCCTCCTAAATACTGGGATTACAAGTGTGTGCCACCATGCCCAGCACGCCTTTATCTTTGAAGGTTAGTTTCTCTGAATATATTATTATTATTATTATTTGCACGTGTGTGTGTGTGTGTGTGTGTGTGTGTGTGTGTGTGTATGTGTATGTGTGTGTGTGTGGTACTGAGGACTGAACTCAGGGTCATTCTATCTCTGAGCTATACCCCTAGCCCTTTTTATTTATGAATATTTTATTTTGAAACAGGGTCTTGCTAAGTTGCCATGCATTGGCCTGTGATCCTCCTGTCTCAACCTCCCAAGTACTGGAATTACAAACATGCATCACGATGCTCAGAGAGAAGGATGGACTTGGAGCTAAGAGACAGTAGATAAGCAACCAGCATAGTTCCTTTTCCCGCCTCCCTTGCAGCTAGGAAGTGGGTACTCGACTTAGGCATTCCTGCCTCAGACTCTGAATTGGGAGCTAGTGAGCCAAGAAGCAGAGACAATGGAGAATTCATTCTGATGCCTGGGGCAACAGTAGACAATCTCATCCTCTTTCCAGGGGCAGTAGTAGCAGAGATAACAACAATGGCACCCATGATGCAAGATGGGTACCTGGTGCCCAAGGTTCAGTTGAATGTGGCCCTGGCTTCTCTCTGCTTCTCAGTGATGCTGGGAAGGGGACTCTTCACATTACGGTTCTCTTCACTCTTTCCCCAGTGTGCTTCTAGTTGGACTCTGTGAATGGGAAGCACTGAGAAGAAACTGATAGGTGAAGTAAGGTGGGGGAGGGACTTTCCCCATTTCTGGCTTCTGTCAGTGTCTTTCCAGCAGCAGAAAATAGTTATCCCTCTAGTCTCTGGATCCTTCTAGCACGGTCCAAACCAGCTGCGCTTTACCCCTTCTTGAGATACTAGCACCAGCTGGCTGTGCCTCCCCACTGGGCAGAGCAAGCTCCGTTTGAACTCTCAGAGATCTGAAACCAGCTGCAGTACATTCTAGAAGATTGGGTCCAGCCATACAGCTCCCACCTCTCTAGCCGCCCAGAGGTGTTAGCACCTGTTGCTCCTGGGTCGCCTCTATTAACTCCTAATTTCTCCCCATAATAATCTCTTATCCTCCCAAATCTGAGTGATTAGATGCCCCAGTTCCTCCTCCTTTTTAATCCTACCCTCCAATACTCATGTAACCAGTTCTCAGTATTAAATCCTCTGTTTGGAATGCCTAGTACAGTTTCTGTGTTCTTTAATAGGCAGCGTGGCTCTTTCAGCTGGTTTTACTCCCTACCAAGATTCCCCTGGTAGGGAATTCTTCAACCACAGGAATGAGATTGAGATGCTGAACATTAAAAAGCAAACAGACAAATTGATATCCATGCTGATTTTCAACAAGGCTGCAGGATCTGGCACTACCTGGCCACTCTTTGCACCTGGATTTTAGCTCCAGTTGTGCTACCGATGTGCTATGTGGTCTTGGACAGGTCCATTCCCTACTAGAAGTTTCCATTTGGAATTCTACTTGGCAACAAAGAAGAACAAAATATGTCATTTGCAGGAAAATGGATGGACCTGTAGAACATTAAGTGAGATTAGCCAGTCACAGAAAGTGAAGGGTCATATGTTTTCTCTCGTATGTGGAAGCTAGGGAGTAATCAGGATACCAGAGGGACTTAAGATAATGGAGGAGAAAACCCAGTGGAGCAATGGAGGGGGTCTAGGGAAGGGTGGTGGGTGGTGTGGAGGAGGGAGAATTAACGAAAGAAACACACTGATATTATGTACATATGTGAAATTATCAATGTCAACCTCAATATTGTGTGTGGGGAAGTGGGGGGAGTGGGGAGGGAGCCGGGGGAAACTCACCAAGTGCTGTGTGCATGTATGTCCCTATTACTCTGAACTACATTATGATATGAGACTATCATGCACCGATAAAAGTATATTAAAAATAAAAATTAAAAAAGAAGTTTCCATTTGTATGTGTTTAAAATAGGAGGGTGGAGCCGGGCGTGGTGGCGCACGCTTGTAATCCCAGTACTTTGGGAGGCGGAGACCGGAGGATCTGGGTTCGTGGCCAGCCTCAGCTCTCTCGCTCTCTCTCTCCTTGTC
This sequence comes from Glis glis, assembly GCA_004027185.1. Taxonomy (NCBI): domain Eukaryota; kingdom Metazoa; phylum Chordata; class Mammalia; order Rodentia; family Gliridae; genus Glis; species Glis glis. Next base: position 106 of record PVJS01051254.1, on the reverse strand, counting down.
TCTCTCTCTCTCTACTTAGTGAGGCCCTCTGCAACTTCGTGAGACCCGGTTTCAAAAATAAAGTATAAAAAATAGGGCCGGGGGCATAGCGCGGAGGTAAAACGCC
>PVJS01051253.1:0-14043 GCA_004027185.1 Glis glis | reverse complement strand
GCCCTATTTTTTATAATTTATTTTGAAACCAGGTCTCACGAAGTTGTGGAGGGCCTCACTAAGTAGAGAGAGAGAGAGAGACAGGGAGAGAGAGAGAGAGAGAGAGAGCGAGCGAGCTGAGGCTGGCCATGAACCTGGATCCTCCGGTCTCCGCCTCCCAAAGTACTGGGATTACAAGCGTGCGCCACCACGCCCGGCTTGTGGGCATCTTTTAATCTGGTTACCTCCATATAGAGCTACAGGGCGGGACCACCAAATAGCCCCACATGTGGGGGGCACTGGGCAAAGGCAAGAGGAGTTAGGAGGATCGCAACCAACAAGTGTGACTTGTCCCAAAGAAGGTCCTCGATGTGTGTCATCAGAAGTCCCAGCCTGGTACCTTTGGAGGAGGAAATGGCATTCTTCAGCTGCCTGGCTTCCTGCTCTCTCCATCTGGGAATATGCTCCACACGCAGCTGGTACACAGTCATCATAAACACTGGGCACACCTCTGAAGGCATCAGAGTGCCCCCCCCAGACCAGCTGCAGTCCTCACACTCTGAGCTCCAGGCTGGGTGCTCCTACCATCAGGACACAGCAAAGATGAGCCAGTGGTTTTTTGTTTTTTGTTTTGTTTGTTTGTTTGTTTGTTTGTTTGTTGCGGTACCGGGGATTGAACCCAGGGGTGTTCTACCTCCGAGCTACACCCCCACCCTATTTTTTATACTTTATTTTGAAACCAGGTCTCACGAAGTTGCAGAGGGCCTCACTAAGTAGCTGAGGCTGGCTGTGAACCCGGATCCTCCGGTCTCAGCCTCCCAAGTACTGGGATTACAAGCATGCACCACCACACTCAGTGTGCCAGCATTTTTTTGTTGTTATTGGGGTTTTTTTGCGGTACTGGGGATTGAACCCAGATGCATCTTACACCCCCAGCCCTATTTTTTATTCTTTATTTGGAAACAGGGTCTCACTAAGTTGCGGAGGGCCTAAGTAGCTGCAATCCTTCTGACTCAGCCTACCAGTACTGGGACGACAGGCGTGCGCCACCACGCCCAGCTTCGAGCCGGTGTTTTTATCAAGCACTTATACATGCATGGAGTCCCACGCTGCCTGCACCAACCGCCCAGGTATAAATGATCGAACCCACTGCTCAGGTGAGGGAACAAGCTCAGAGAGGCCTGTACAAAGCCACAGGTTTGTGCGGAGCTGGGCTGGGCTCAAGGCTGGGCCTTTCCTACTCCGGAAAGAGAAATGGCCTCCATGACAGCTGAGCCACAGTTGTCAAGACACTTGCGGCCACCAACTAATCCTGATTCCAAACATAGCAAAGCTCCCTCTGGGCCTTATGAGTCCCCTAAGGCCACCATCTTCACACTGTGCCCTGCCTTTTCTTTTTCCTGTGGTGCCGGGGATGGAACCCAGGGGCATTCTACCTCCGAGCTACTTTTTTTTGTTTTGAAATGGGGTCTTACTAGGTTGCTGAGAGTATCTCTAAGTTGCTGAGACTGGCCTCGAACCTGCAATCCCCCTGTCTCAGTTCCCCAAGTACTGGGATTACAAGCATGCACCACCACGCCTGGTTTTGTTTTGTTTTTTATTTTGAAACAGGGTCTCACTAAGTTGTGGAGGGCCTAAATTGCTGGGGCTACCCGCAAACCTGTGATTCCCATCTCGCCTCCCAGGTTCTATAATTATATGCATGAGCCACCACATCTGACTTAAGTGCTTCTTAAATTTTTGTTTTGAAACAGGGTCTCACTAAGTTGCTGAGCACCTCGCCAAATTTCTGAAGCTGGTCTTGAATCTGTGATCCTCCTGTCTCAGCCTCCCAAGTACTGACATTTCAGATGTGTACACCTGGCTTAGGAGAAAATCTTTAGGGAAGAATCAACAGACGAGTCAATCATTCCTTTCAGTAATCATCATTTTGCCCTTAGAAAGTTTCAGGGAACCAGGCACGCCTGTAATCCCAGAATTTGGGAGGCTGAGACAGGAGGATCGCAGGTTTGAAGCAGGCCTGAGCTACTTAGCGAGGCCCTGTTTCAAAATAAAAAATTAAAGCCAGGCATGGTGGCGCACGCTTGTAATCCCAGTACTTGGGAGGCTGAGACTGGAGGATCGGGGTTCGCGGCCAGCCTCAGCTACTTAGTGAGGCCCTCCACAACTCAGTGATACCCTGTTTCAAAATAAAGAATAAAAAACAGGGCTGGGGGTGTAGCGCGAAGGTAGAATGCCCCTGGGTTCCATCCCCAGTACCACAAAAAAAAAAAAAATTAAAATCGGGCTGGAGGTGTAGCTCAGAGGTAGAATGCCCCTGGGCTCAATCCCCAGTACCACACACACAAAAATGAAAGTTCCAGGTGCTGAAGACAGTTAACAAGACAGAGAACCTCTACTTCAGAGTGGTGAAGTCCTTAAAAGGTGAACCAGGCATGGTGGCGCACACTTGCAATCCCCCAGTACTTGGGAGGTTAAGACGGGAGGATCTCAGGTTGGAAGCCAGTCTCAGCAACTTGGTGAGGCTCTGGGCAATTTATTAGGACACTGTTTCCAAATAAAAATAGAGCTGGGGTGTAGCTCGGAGGTAGAACACCTCTGGGTTCAATCCCCAGCACCACACACACACAAAGACCTTGAAAGGTAGCTGAGAAGCTGTGTAGCACCCATTCCAAGGTTACAAGGTTACCTGTGACTTTTTCCCGACTTTCAGTATCTTTGAACTATTTTCCAAGTATATAAATTGTAGAAACTAGATAGTAATGCAGATGATTCCTGTTCATAGAAATGCAAATGAATTTTTTCAAGTGTAACATAAGTGAGTATTTGCCCTGTGGATAGTGATCGCGTTTTGGATCTATTTGTAAATTCATGTCAGCGTTCCGGATTGCCTGCAATTTGGGAAATCTAACTTCCGTTGATTTTGTGGTGCTGGGGATCAAAGACAGTGTTTCACACATGCTAGGCAAGAGCTCAACTACTGAGCTTTATCTCCAGCCCTTTTTATTTTTTGTTTTTTGTTTTTGTGGCACTGGGGGTTGAACCCAGGGGCATTCTACCTCCAAGCTACACCCCAGCCCTATTTTACTTTTATTTGGAAACAGGGTCTCGCTAGGTTGATGAGAGTCTCACTACTTCCTGAAACTGTCCTCGAACCTGCGATCCTCCTGTCTCAGCCTCCCAAGTACTGGGATTACAGGCGTGTGCTACCACACCAGCTCCTTTTTATTTTTTGAGACAAGATCCAAGTTGCCCAGGCTGGCCTTGAACTTGCCATTCTCCTGCCTCAGCCTCTCAGTAGCTGGGGTTATAAGCATGCACCACCATAGTTAGCTTAATTCTCCTTAGAATCAGGTGTAAATCTATTAGCAAAATCTTTGGAGCCCAGTGTGGTGGCATATACCTGTAGTCCCAGTACTTTGCAGGCTGAGACAGGATTGCAGGTTTGAGGCCAGCCTCAGCTACTTACTGAGGCCCTCTGCAACTCAGTGAGACCCTGTTTCAAGATAAAATAGGGCTGGGGATGTAGCTCAGAGGTAGAATGCCCCTGGGTTCAATCCTCAGTACCACAAAAATAAATAAATAAAATAAAATGTAGAGTTTGGTGAGTTTTTCTATGCAGATTCCCAAACTTATTTGGCTTACCACCCCCACTGAAGAAAAAAAAACCACTCAGCGCCCCCCTAAAATCTACTTTCTGTAAGTGAATAAACAGAAAGATGTGGTGACAAATTTGCATTCTTTAAGCCGGGTGTGGTGGCGCACACTTGTAATCCCAGTACTTGGGAGGCTGAGACCGGAGGAGCCTCAGCTACTTAGTGAGGTCCTCTGCAACTTAGTGAGACCCTGTTTCAAAATAAAGAATAAAAAAATAGGGCTGGGGGTGTAGCTCAGAGGTAGAATGCCCCTGGGTTCAATCCCCAGTACCACACACAAATGTGTATTCTTTGATCTACATTTTGGTCGAGCGCCCTCCCCCGGGGTGGGGGCAGAATGACCCACTTTGCAGATGCATAAACTAGAGCGTCAAGGCTAGTGAAAACAGCCAAGAGTTTCGGTTTGGAGGCCAAAGTATCAACAAACAAGCACACCCGGTGGGGAAAAAACATTCAGTATTTATTTTCCGACAGACAGCATCAGCAGGTCCTACAGGGGTTCCTCCGCAGCGCACACATTCACAAAGTGTCATGAGCCCCAGGAGAGAAGACACTGGTGTGGTCTCCGTCACATACCCACGTCACAGTGTAAACAGGTACTAGTATCGTGTTGGCTTACAATTCCAAAAGGAAAGGCACAACTTGGCAAAGAACATTTTTTTTTTTTGGATCCTAAAAAGTCAGGTGCAATAACTAAGAGACAAAACTTTGGGTAACAGTCCTGAAACAGGATTCGGTAAGGGCCTTCGATCGAATAGGAAAGAATTCTCAGCGCAGAAGCTGGGTCCCTCTCTCTCCTTCCTCTTTAAACCCATTGCTTGCTCTATATTATTACATGTACAAAAGGGGATTAAAAAAAAAGGGGGGGGATCACAAATCACAAAGATATCTTGAATGTCCAGCTGTTCCCACTAATAAATTCTGAGGTTTAAGACAACGCCCGGGAATACTTCAACGGTCATAAAATAGGAAAATAGAGACTATGGCTACAAAAATAAAAAATAAATGAGGTAGATAAATTAAAGCTTTCACACCCAGGACTTGCCTGTTCCAACATCATAGCCTTCATGCAGTACTCGGGGGGGGAAAATCTTCATTATTACCTGGCATTAAGTTGCACCAAGGAAATTAAAAAACAAAAATGAGCACGTGAACCTGCAATAGGGAGCATGCCCCCCCCCAGTGGGGTTTCTTCTCAAGAATGAAATCGCAGTTCTTCCCCTAACGTAGGCACTAGAGAACTACAGGAAGTCACCTGAGAATCCCAGCTCAGGTGCGCCCCCTTCAGGTGTCAGGGAACAGGGGGGCATCTGGGAAGGGCAAGGAGTGGTTGGCACTCTCAAATGAACTGTATTTAAATAAGCAGCAACGCACACATTGGCTCCCTGAGGACTGACATTAGCCCACAGGAGGGCATCCTGACAGTCCTAAGGTTGAAGGAATTTTGTTGATGCTCCAACCTTCATTTTCTGTTGTTGTTTTCTTGTAAAGTACATTCAAAACCAAAACAAAAGATGGGTATAAGATTGGGGAGGGCATAGAAAACAGGTTCCCTACGTAGATGGCAGACCCGGTCCCTTTACCCGCATCCGGTTACCATGGAAGCATACAGCGCCCTCCCCATCGTGAGGCTAAGTCAGTCTTTTCCATTGTGGTTTCAGAAAAATCTCAACTGTTGCGACTTGAAATAGGCAACAGTCTTTGGGAAACAGGTGGTACAAACCTCCATGTACACAGTTTGTCGCAAGTAACAAAGCTACTTTGCAAGACCCGCTTCTTTCCAAAATTTAAAAAAAAAAGATTCTAGTCTGTTTTTGGTATGAATTTTTTTTTTTTGCTTTTCAATTTTTTTTCTTTTTTGGCAAAGCAGCATAACAACAATCGTGATTGTAGGACTGCTCAACGTTCAACCGTAAACATCACTTGCATATCAGTAAGGAAAAAAAAGAACACAGGAGGAGATGGGCTCTTCGGGAAAACCAAAGAAGCAGATTCTAGAGACTTCCTTCGGTCTGTTTCTCTCCTTCCACGCAAATCCTCCTGGCGCTTAGCTGACGGCGATCTTGTTTTCTTCCAGGAAGTGTGGGAACTGGTGTTTGCCAACGCCATCTGCAACGCCCGGCTTCTCCACCTCGGCGGAGCTGATGCCCGATTGGGAGCTGTCCATCTTGGAGACAGTGGCACTACTCACGACAGAGCTGGCCCCCAGGGACACAGGCAGGGTGGGGATGCCGCCGCTCTGGATCACGGAGATCTCGTTGGTCTTCATGGCCAGGCCGCCGTTGAGCATGCTGGTGTACTGGTTCCACGCCACGGGGTCCACGCTCACCGAAGGGGCAGGGATTTCCTTGGGGAACATCTCTGGGACTCTCTTGCCATCCGTCCCCAACAGAGCCATCGTGTTCTCGATGGCCAGCTTCCTCCCACGGCGGGCGGAGTTACTGTTGGACCCGTGGGTCATGTAGTGGACCTGAGAGAACAGGACGGGGGTGTCATCAAAAGAGATTCGCTGGCTTCTGGGTAAGCCCAAAGCGGGCTGTGTATGGCTTCAGGGCCACACAAGCAGTGTCTTTTTTTTTTTTTTTTTTTTTTTGCAGTACCGGGGATTGAACCCAGGGTCGTTCTACCTCCGCACTACACCCCCGGCCCTATTTTTTTTATACTTTATTTTGAAACCGGGTCTCACGAAGTTGCGGAGGGCCTCACTAGGCAGAGAGAGAGAGAGAGAGAGAGAGAGCTGAGGCTGGCCGTGAACCCAGATCCTCCGGTCTCCGCCTCCCAAAGTACTGGGATTACAAGCGTGCGCCACCAAGCCCAGCTACAAGTAGTGTCTTAACAAGTACTTGTATTGAGAAATTGGGTTTCATTTGTTTATTTATTTATTTGTTTTTATTTTTTGTGATACTGGGGATTGAACCCAGGGGCGTTCTACCTCCAAACTCCACCCCCGGCCCTATTTTGTTTTTATTTTGGAACAGGGTTTCACTAGGTTGATGAGACTCTCAAACTTGCTGAGGCTGTCCTCAAACCTGCAAGTCTCCTGTCTCAGCCTCCCAAGAACTGGGATTATAGGCACCACGCCCAGCTCTGGTTATGGTATTTATTTATTTACTTATTTATTTAAATTTTGTGGTGCTGGGGATTGAACCCAGGGGCGTTCTACCTCTGAGCTAAACCCCCAGCCCATTTTATTTTTCACTTGGAAACAGGGTTTCACCAAGTTGCTGAGAGCCTCACAAAGTTGCTAAGGCTATCCTCGAACCTGTGATCCTCCTGTCTCAGCCTCCCCAAGTACTGGGATGACAGGAGCCACACCCAGCTCTGGTTATGCTATTTTATTACTTTTGCAAAATGTTATCATGGGGAAAACTAGGTGAAGTGTACAGGGATGCCTCTATTACTTTTATGTTTGAATCTACGATTATTTGAAAAAATAAAAATAAAAAGTCAGGTGTGGTGGCACAGGTCTATAATCCCAATACTTGGGATGCTGATGCAGGAAGATCGTAGGCTCAAGTCTGGCCCCAGCAACTTAGACTCTCAGCAACCTAAGGAGACCCTGTTTCAAAATTAAAAAAAGGTCTGGGCATGTAGCTCAGAGGTAGAATGCCCCTGGGTTCAATTCCCAGGAAAACACACACACACACACACACACACACACACACACACACAAAACCACGTGCGCACGCCATGCGCGCCACCTGACACCCAGCCCCCTCCCAGAAGCGCAGACACCCACCTTGAGGTTGCCTTTGGTGGTAAAAGCTCGCCCGCATATATTGCACACAAAGGGCTTCTCTCCCGTGTGCGTCCGCTCGTGAATCTGAAGGGCGCTGGCGGATGAGAAGTTCTTCCCACACCGTGCACAGCCATGTTGCTTGCCCTGTCGGCGTGGCTGGGCCGCTAACAAAGGTGTCGTGCCTGGGGACATGGCAGAGGGTCCTGCAAACGTGCCGGGAACTTCAACTTTGACATAGGTGGGCTGTGCTCGGATAAACGTTGATGGGAGACTGCTACGACCTAGTATGCAAGGGGAAAACAAATCCAAGACTTTACCATCCAATGACACAGTCTCCCAATCTAAAGAAAGTGCCCAGCCGGGCGTGGTGGCACATGCTTGTAATCCTGGGAGGCTGAGACCGGAGGATCTGGGTTCGCGGCCAGCCTCAGCTACTTAGTGAGGCCCTCTGCAACTTAGTGAGACCCTATTTCAAAATAAAGAATAAAAAATAGGGCTGGGGGTATAGCTCAGAGGTAGAATGCCCCTAGGTTCCATCCCCGGTACCACCAAAAAATAAAAACTAAAAAAATAGATAAATAAAAATAAAAAAAGAAAGTGCCCACTAAGCAAAGGGGGGTCTTATAGCAGTTGGCCTTTGAATCACTCATCTACACAAAGAATAAAGACCATTCTTCTTTGTATGAAGGTATGGGCAACACAAGAACGTACGTAACTCAGGTTTATATTCCTGCATAAAAAGTTCCCCTTAGCTGGGTGTGTGGCGTATGCTTGTAATCCCAGTACTTGGGAGGCTGAGACAGGATCACAGGTTCAAGACCAGCCTCAGCGACTCTCAGCAACCTAGTGAGGCTCTGTTTCAAAAGCAAAAAATAAAAAGGGCTGGGGGTGTAGCTTGGAGGTAGAAGGCCCCTGTGTTCAAATCTGCAGTAAGAAAAAAAAAAAGTTCGCTTTATACCATCTTTGATTGTATTTATTTAATATGGTCCTGGGGATTGAACCCAGGGGCATTCTACTTCTGAGATATAACCCCAGCCTTTTATTTATTGTGGTGGTACTGGAGATTGAATCCAGGAGCATTCTATCTCTGAGATACACCCCAGCCCTATTTTGTTTTTTAGTTTTTGTTTGTGTGTGTGTAGTACTGAGAATTTAACACAGGGGCATTCTACCTCTGAGCTATACCCCCAGTCCTATTTTACTTATTTCAAAACAGGGTCTCACCAAGTTACAGAAGGCCTCACTACATTGCTGAGGCTGGCCACAAACCTGAGATCTTCTTATATCAACCTCCCAAGCACTGGAATTACAAGCATGTGCCACCAAAACAGGCTTATTTTGTTTTGTTTTGAAACAGAGTCTGGCTAGGTTGCTGAGAGTCTCACTAGGTTACTGAGGCTGTCCTCAAACCTGCAATCCTCCTGTCTTAGCCTCCCAAGTCCTGGGATGACAAGCACACGCCACCACGCCCCACGTCTTTGAGTCTATCTTACCATCAATGACACCCACACAAGCCCCACAATTGATACGTGTGTCTAAAATAGTTTAGTCCTCTCCCCCTCCATGAGTGAATAATTCGTATACATTCCATTACGGAGAGGTACCTCAGAATCAAGTAACTAAGGTTTGTTTCAGTGGCTAAAAAACAGCGCCCACTTCCCCAAACATTGGGATTTACTTTACTTTTTTATTGGGATTTGCTTAAAGTTACCCATATGTCCCCCCGGGGTCAAAGACAAAAAACAAAAACCAACAAAAATCCTGCTGTCCATACTTAATTTGCATTAGGAATAAAAAACACGTTCCTTGCTAGGATAGAGGTAGTTACTAGGTGCCTCTAACCTAGAAGTATAGAAAAACTAATCTGCCCAACGGAAGATCACTCCGCCTGCCAAGTTCAACCCAGGCTCCTTTTTGATGACCTTGAGCCCAAAACGGACATAAGTTAAATCCAAAGCTCTATCACCTTCCATCTCGGGGCGGCTGTTCTCGGCGCTCTCAGCTCTGTCCCCCGCGTGGGGAGACCTGGATTTGGCGCTTTCTGCTTGGCTATTGGCGGGGGACACTGGCTGGAAGCACATGGCGTCCATGGTGTCTGGGCTTCGACTCTGATACTCCTGGTCGCCCAGGAGCGAGGACGAGTCGTTGGTCAGGCCGTCGCTCTCCACCGAACCGTTTTCTCGGCTGCTCTGCCGCTGTAAGCCCACCGGGGCGAGACCCGCTTTCCCGGGGGCGTCTAGGGGGGCCATCACCGGGAACCCCAGAGTGGGCGATGCCACATGGGGGCCGGGGAGAGGCGCCGGGACCCTGCAGGAGCTGCCGGGGGCATCCTGGGAGGGGACCTCATCAACATCGATGCTCTCGATGACATCGTCATGACAGGAGGCGGCGACACTGCTGTTCTCCTCGACCAGCGTGGGCTCGGGGCCCGTGAAGTCACAGGGGCTGTCCGGCAGGGGCGTGTTAGGGATCTGCCCGCCCATGTGCATCCGGATGTGCTGCTGCAACAGGACGGCGTTGGTGAACTTCTTCTGGCAGATGGGACACGAGTGCTGCGTCTTGACCGACGTGTTGGTTCGGTGAACCCCGAGGTGCGTCTTCAGGTTGCCCTTGGTGGAGAACGCGCGGCCGCAGATCTTGCACTGGAATGGCCTCTCCCCGGTGTGGGTGCGGTAATGCATTTTGAGAGAGCTCTGGCAGCTCAGGATCCGGTGGCAAATGAGACATTCGTTGGGGTCAGTGGTGGCCTTATCGATATTCTCCACCAGCTGCTGCAATTTCAGGGTCTCTGAACCAGGTTCGGGGGTCCCGCTGCCCTGGAAGCCACCAACCCTCGGGGAATTATGGTTTGGCCCCACCCCAGGGAGCGTGGGCCCCCCCTCACTTTCTGGAGAAGGCCTGGGCTGCAGGTTGCCGGGCAGTGGGCCACCTATAAGGTCCTTGGGAACAGTCCCCGAAGAGAGATTTTGAGGGAGCCCTACGGGCGGGGTCCCTGTTACCAGGATGGGTTTGCTGTCTAAAGAGAGACTCGATTCGTCTATGGGGACAGGGACAGAGAGTGCATAGGGAATGCCATTGCCTGTCGCCATTTTGTCCTGGAATTCGGCAAACAGCTGGGGGTTGGCCTTCACCTGGGGGTGTCGGTGAAAGTGCACCTTGAGGTTCCCCTTGGTGGTGAAGCGGTGGCCACAGACAGAGCACACGAAGGGTCTCTCTCCGGTATGGGAGCGGAGGTGAATCTGCAAGGAGCTATCGGTCCCAAAAACCTTGCTACAGTACTTACACTTATGCTTGTGGCCCGCCGCCTCGTCTTTGGGCTTGACGTCCACCACGGCGACATTCGGTGGCTTCCCCTTCCCTTTCTTGGATGGGTCTAGCGCCACGCTGGCAAAGGGAGCCTGGAAGAGCACAGAGCCCGGGGCCTGAGGTAGCAAAGCGCTCGGGAGGCGAGACACGACGTTGGGGATCACCCGCGTCCCGTCCGGCTTGAGGGCAAAGGGCGTCAGCCCCGGGGACAGCGCGCTGGCCGCGGACGGGATGTTGGCATGAGGTAGCTTGGCTTGTTTCAAGGCGTCCAGGGACAGACCTTGGCTGCCGGCTTTCTGGCTGAGCAGAGCCACCGCGGCGGACACCTGCTGGGACACGTGGCTGCCGAGGGTCTTCAGGGTGTCAGCTCCCGCCACGCCGGGGTGCAGGGCGTGCGCGGCCCACATGTTCACCTGGACGCGGATCTGCTCCGTGAGCTGGATCTGCTGCAGCTGCTGCTGCTGCAGGCACAGGATCTGCTCCAGGACCCACGGGATGCTGTTGGCACCGGGCACGGGGACTGGCGGTGCGTCTGCGCTGCGCTGGTTCACGGCCACCTTGGTGCCCCGGAGCGCCTGCAGGGTGACATTCGTGTTGGCCACTTTGCCTTTGGTCAGATAGCTTATGTCCTGGGGTGCGGGCGGCAGGGCAGCCTCCGTCTTCAAGTACACGACAGACTCCGTGCCCAGCTTCTCCTTCATGTCCCCGGAGCTGCCGCCGCTCTCCCTGCAGCCATCCTTGCTGCTCGGGCTGGGGGTCTGCTGGCTCAGTACCACTCGGGAGAAGTCCTCCGCGGCCACCGGCCCCTCGCTGTCGTTCATGATGAGGACAGGCGGGATTTTAGTGCAACTTTTCTTATGCTCCAAGAACTCAGAGAGGCTGAAGAACTCGGCGCAGCATTTCTCACAGACGTGAGTCTCCTCCCGGCGCAGCCGCTTCACCACGGGCTTGTCCCCGCTGGCCTCGTCGTCGTTCCCGGGGTGGTTCATTGGGGCACCTGTGACAGGAGACAAAGAGCTAAGAACTCGGCCCAGAAAAGGATGTGGGGTGATGTCTCGGGAAGAACGACTCACAGTAACAGGTCGCCATTCTCCGAGTTCCTACAGGCTGAATGAAGTAACCACTCAGGTTGTGGGTAGAATCGCGTCCCACCAAAATGGCCCCGTCCTGATCCCAACACCTGTACATGTGACCGTATTTGTTTCTTTTTTAATTCTTATTTTATTTTATTTATTTATTTATTTATTTATTTATTTTGCAGCATTGGGATGGAACCTAGGGGCATTCTACCTCCGAGCTATACCCCAGCCCTATTTTTTATTCTTTATTTTGAAACAGGGTCTCACTAAGTTGTGGATGGCCTCACTAAGTAGCTGAGGCTGGCTGCGAACCCGGATCCTCCAGTCTCAGCCTCCCAAGTACTGGGATGACAAGTGTGTGCCACCACGCCCGGCTCTGTTTCTTTTTTCTTTGGGGGGGGGGGCATTGCAGATTGAACCCAGGATCATTCTACCTCCAAGCTACACCCCCACCTTTATTTTTTTTTTTGTGGTACTAGGGATTGAACCCAGGGGCATTCAACCTCTGAGCTACACCCCCAGTCCTATTTTTTTTTTTTTTTGCAGTACTGGGGATGGAACCCAGGGATATTCTACCTCCGAGCTACACCCTGCGCTGCTGGGAGTCACACAGCACAGGGGATGTTCAACAGCACCCCAAGCTGCTAAGCCAGGGCACTCGGTGGATCACGCGTGTGAACTGCATTCTCCACTTACAACATTTCTAATTTATCATGGACTCATCAGGATGTAATCCCACTGAAAGTCAAGGAGTGTCAGCATACAAAAATAAAACAGAGCCGGGCGTGGTGGCGCACGCTTGTAATCCCAGTACTTTGGGAGGCGGAGACCAGAGGATCTGGGTTCGCAGCTCAGCCTCTTGCTCGCGCGCACGCGCTCTCTCTCTCTCTCTCTCTCTGTCTCTCTCTCTCTCTCCTTAGTGAGGCCCTCCGCAACTTCATGAGACCCAGTTTCAAAATAAAGTATAAAAAAATAGGGCCGGGGGTGTAGCGCGAAGGTAGAATACCCCTGCGTTCAACCCCTGGTACCGCAAAAAAAAATAATAATAATAATAATAAAAATAAAACAGAGCCGGGAGTGGTGGTACACGCCTGTCATCCCAGTACCTGGGTACTTGAGAGGCTGAGACCGAAGGATCACAGTTCAAGGCCAGGCTCAGCAACTTAGTGAGACCCTGTTCAAAATAAAATATAAAATAGGGCTGAGGGTGCAACCCAGAGGTAGAAAGCCCCTGGGTTCCAGCCACATACACAAAATGAATAATTAGGTTTTTTTTTCAAAATGTCATTCTCGCCTTTATTTTTGGACATGTAACATGTGTAACATATCAGATTTACATGTGCAACTGTTTGTAGCAAAGAAATACAGTATATTGTTAATAAATCCCTCATCAATGAAAGTTCACTTTCAAATAAATGTAAGTAGCAGGGTAGAACAATGTGTTTCCACAATGTGTTGCCCAGTGCAACACTGACAGTTACAATTAAGGTAACCAGGAAGCCTGAAAATTAAGGTTTATATAAGACAAATAAATGTACACCCAATTGTTAAAAGAAAAATAATTTAACTTGTAAACTACATATTTTACATGCAAAAAACCCTAATTTTAAATCATAATTAGTTTTTAAAATTAAAAAACAAAAAGGGCTGGGTGTATAGCTGGGAAGTAGAAATCCCCTGGGTTCAACCCCCAGTAGCACAAAAAACACAAAACCTCCCTATCTTTCTAAAAATAATTGGCCCGTGGGCTTTTTTTTTTTTTTTGGTACTAGGGAATGAACTGGGGATATTCTACCTTTAAGATAAACCCCCAGCCCTTTTTATTTTGAAACAAGGTCTCGGTAGGTTGATGAGAAGTCTCACTACTTGCTGAGGCTGTCCTTGAACCTGCGATCCTCATGTCTCAGCCTTCCAAGTATTGGGATGACAGGCGTGTGCCACCACGCCTGAGTTGGCTCATGGATTTCTTTGGTAACTGGAGACTATCTAATTCAGGGTTCATATTAGCCCACACTTTCTAGCTCCTGGGACTATGAAGCCTGGTAGACACTCTCTGTTCTCATCGCCCTGGCATCCTATCAAGTAGGCCCACCCCTTAGAAGTCACTGGAGCCTGGGGCCTCTGGACAAGACCTATGCACATCTCAGACCCAGAAACTTGGGCCACACACATATTTGCACAAGCCTACAAGGATCCATGAATCGTGTGTGTGTGTGTGTGTGTGTGTGTGTGTGTGTGTGTGTGTGTGTTTGCGGTACCAAGGATTGAACCCAGGGGCATTCTA
>PVJS01051250.1:0-14049 GCA_004027185.1 Glis glis | reverse complement strand
TCTCTCTCTCAGTCTCTCTCTCTCTCTCTCTCTCTCTCTCTCTCTCTCTCTCCTCTCATTCTCTAGCTCTTTCTGCTGGCTAACACTAATGAGCTGTCCCATGGAAATATCATGAATCAAGTAATTAAGGGTAGCCTCCAACCAAAAGCTAGTAAGGAACTGAGACCCTCAGTTGAAAAGCTCGAAGGAATTGAATGGTATGAACTGCAAGGTGAGCAAACTTGGAGGTGAATCCTCCCCCAGTGAGGCTTGAGACAACTTCAGCATAGGCTGACCCCTTGTGAGAGATCCTGGGACATCAGCCTGGATGAAGCTGCACCCAGATCCCAGATCCACTGAAACTGGTAATAAGCATTGTTGTTTTAAATCCCTGTTTTGAATGGTTTTTAAATCTGCAATGGTGACTAAGATGTAGATTTTTTAAAAAAGCAGATGCTCCAAAAGCATGGGAAATAAAAGGAAATATAGACAAATGGGATTGTTTTGAACTGAAAAATCCTTCAGCATAACAAAGTAAACAATTGACAGAGCAAAGAATACCTACAGAATGTGAGAAAAAAAAACTTCCAAACTATGAATCCGAGAGGGATTAACATCCAGAATATAAATGGTACTAAAAAAGACTCAGTAGCATAAAAACAAATAACCCAATTTAAAAATGAGAAATAGACCTAAATATTTCACAAAAGAGGACAAATGAATGGCCAAGGGGTATAAAGAATGGTCAGCTTTGCTAATCAAAACCACAATGAGGTATCACCTCAATCCAGTAAGAATGGCTCTCGTCAAAAGGACAAAACTCACTAATGAGTTCATATCCAAAAGAATAGAAATCATTTTTTGGAAATCAAAAGAAAGAATGGAAATCATTATGTTGAAGAGACATCTGAACTCCCATATTCATTGAAGCACTATTCACAGTAGGCAAGAAATGGAAACAACCTGTGTCCATCAACTAATGAACTGGCAAAGAAAATGTGGTACATGTACACAATGGAATATTATTCATCCATAAAAAACCCTGTCATTTCTGACAACCTGGTTCGAATTGGACATCATAATGGTAAGTTAAATAAGTCAGGCGCAGAAAGACAAATACCACATGATCCCACTCATATGTGAAATCTAAAAAAGTTGATATCTTAGCAGTTGAGAGCAGAAGAGGCCAGGAAGTCTATGGGGGGAAGGAGAGATGGGAAGAGGTTTATCAATAGGTACTAAATTATAGTTAGGAGAAAGATATTTTGGTGTGCTATTGCACAGTAGGGTGAATATAGACAATGAAAATGTACTGTTTATTTCAAAAAACTAGAAGAAAATATATTCAATAATATCACCATAAGAAATGAAAACTAAAGTAACTATTTGAGGAGATAAATATGTTTAAACTGATTGAAACATTATATAATGTTTTAATCATATCATATATAATATTTTAATGTATTGAAATATTACATAATGTCACTTAAACAGGTATAATTTTAATTTTTCTATATCAGTTATATTAATTTAAATTTTAAAAAATTTAAAAATATAAAATTTATTAACAAAATATAAACTGGTAACTTATTTTTATTTAAATAGAGAGTTTTTTTGGGGGTACTGGGGATTGAACCCAGGGATAGTCTACCTCTGAGCTACATCCCCAGCCCAGTTTTATTTCTTATTTGGAAACAGGGTCTCACTAAGTTGCAGAGGGCCTTGATAAGTTGTTGAGGCTGGCTTCAAACTCGTGATCCTCCTGTCTCAGCCTCCCAATCACTGGGATTACAAGCATGCGCCACCACACCCGGCATTTTTTTTTTAATTCAATAGCTAACACCATCTTACATTTGAGGTCTGGCCTCTTAAATCAGTGACTTTTTGAAAATTAAATCCTCACAGATCTTTTTTTCTAATGGCTTTGATTTTCTTTCACATGTATGAAAGAATGCATTTTAATAATGGATCATCTCAATGAATGAAGTTTCCCTGTTCTTTCAGCCTTAACACTTACCAGCTGTGTTTGATGCACCTACCTTCGGAGAAGACAAGTGGTGTCTATGTTCTCTCCCAATTCTGCATGCTCTTGCTAGCATTTTATCTAATCCAGTACACTGGAAGTAAGACTGTGTGACCTCCAAGACCAAGGTTAAAAGGCCATGTAACTTCTACTTGATTCTCCTGTGATGTTCCATCTAGGAAAAGCCATCAGCCATGTAAGGATGCTGATTATCCTGACATCCCCATGCGAGAGAGGCCATATGTAGATGATCTGCTAAGTAGCACCAGCTGAAATCCCAGCTGTCACCAGCCTCCACTGCCAGCCACTTCAGTGAGCCATGCTGGAGCCCAGCCCATGAAGCCTTCAGATAACTTAGCCTGGTCCAACATCTAACACATAGCATCCAAGCAAGACCCACCTAGTTGAGCCAATCCAGGTTTCTTTACCCACAAAGTAGCAAGGTAAAATGGTTGGTCTTAGCTACCAAAATTTGACCTTGTTGTTATTATTATTATTATTATTATTATTATTTTGCTGCAATAGTAACCCAAAGAAGGGGTATGTTAAGAGAGCTTTGATATCTGTGTGAAGACAATTTGTCTTTAACTCAAGCAACAGACACCCTTTCTTCATCTTGTCCATACTCTATAAGGAGTATATACACACTCAGTAGAAAACTCCATTAGATGGATAAAGGAACTGTGGTATATATATACACAATGAAGTTTTACTCAGTCATTAAGAAAACAAAATTAAGCCATTTACAAGAAAATGGATGGAACTGGAGAACATATGCTAAGTGAGATCAGGTAGACTCAGAAAATGAAGGCCCACATGTTTTCTTTCATATGTGGAAGCTAGAGAGAAAACAGGAAAGGGAAGGAATTTCATGAAAATGAAGAGCTAGAACACTGGAACAGGGAAGGGACATGGGGGAGGGAGGAGGATGGGGAAAATGAGATTCAAGGAAGGAAACATGAAATAATGTCATGTTTTAATATGAAGGTATAGCTACTGATTCTTTTAGCATATACAGGGAGGAGAAGAGGGAAGGTGGTGGGTGTGGAAGGCAACATATCAAGAGATGTGTGAGGAGGTATCACATTGAATCTCACTACAGGGTTTAACTGTAATGCACCAATAAAAACTTAAAATTAAAAGAAAACCCCATTAGACAAGAAAATATAAATGAGCATTATTTTTAACTAATAAAAATAACTTAAGGGTATTTTTCTTTCTAAAATTGGCTGGATATACTTTTAATAAACATTTGTAACCATCATCATACTGAATGCACAATTAGATTAGCTGGATGAAAGCTTTTTTTTTAGTGGCACTTACCTGAATTTAAAATTGTATTTCTTATAATTAAACTTTTTTCTTTATTCTCTCTCTGTGCTATTCCACAATGAACTATAATTTTTCTCTACATTACTATAATTTTGCCATTCTCTGCTATGCCAATAGAGGCGACTTTTATAATTTAAAATGCACTTACTCTATAAACTAACAAAGATCCTGACAGGGTGTTCTGTATGGATGTTTAATATACTATACTGTACAACCATAAATGTTCTTTAGAAATACAATGATGTGTACAGTTGATTGAAAAGTTGCACAAAATAATTTTTGTAGTGATATAAAAGTTCTACATCTTGATAAAAGTGATGGTTTGACAGTTCTATATAGTTTCCAAAATCTAAATATATACATAAGGCTTGCATCTTTTATTATATGTAAGTTATGTACCAATAAAAAGAATATAATCTCCAGGACAAACTATAATAATTTTGAATACAAATAATGATAAATTCTTATTTTGGTGTTTTTCTCAATTTAGTTTCTATTGAAGTTTCTTCATGTATTACTTGGGGTCTACAGTAAATGAGTGGCACTTTGAAAACAGAGGATTACAGAATTAAAAAAAAAAAAAGGTTATCTACAAATGTGTAAGATAGTTAGGGAAAGCAGAAAGGGTGGTGATTCCCCCGCCCCACAGCCAACCACAGGAGTTTAGTATTAGTTGAAATCTTTTAACACTAACGGGTGAAGGAGAGTGGGAGGTTAAAAGAACTCAGGAAGACTGGAGCTGAAGTAGAGGAGTAATCTAATAGGGGTTTTGTCCTTTGGTAATGAAAAGTCAGAAGGAAGACACTGATAACCCACAATCAAATAGGAAATGATCCAGTGAATAAATACCACACCCTTCCTCTCAGGTCCCTCCTGGTGGCTTCCCACTGACAAAGGTCAAATAAGAGATAAAGAGTACAGTAGCCTTTGTTCAAGATGAATATCATCGTTGGGCATGGTGGCTCACACCTGTAATCCCAGTACTTGTGAGGCTGAGACAGGAGGATTGCAGGTTCTGGGACAGCCTCAACAACTTAGCAAGGCCCTCAGCAACCTAGTGAGACCCTGTTTCAAAATAAAAACTAAAAAGGTCTGGGGGTGTAGCTCGGAGATAGGATGCCCCTGGTTCAATCCTCAGTACTACACACACACAAAACATGAATGTCATCAATCTGTCTGTTCTTTTTTAGTTCCCCCATCAAGAGTCTATCCCTCCCATTCTTTTGAATCTGCAGTGGTGTCAGTGGTTTGCTTCATCAAAGAATGCTTCATAAATAACTTATTGAAACTTTTGAGGCTAGATCATAAAAAGGCTTGCAGATGCCTGTTTTGTACCATTTTTTAAGATGAAGGGGGATTTCTGTACTATCATGTTCAATAGGGACGTAAGACATTCTTAATTTTAAAAGTAGTCCTTGAAAACAGCCATTGGAATTTGAAAGAGATTCTTTCAAATATTAACTCTTGAATCAATATTTGTGTGACTAATGCAAAATGTATCTAAAATTTTGTAGTCTCATATTCATTGCTAGAGAAATTAAAATGAAAATAATTATGCTATGGGGTTGTTCTATAGGCAAAATGAATCCATATGCCTGTCTTATCCCAGTGCTGGATAATTTTGACATTCCCTCTAAACGAAATCCACTTCACCTGCAAGCAATGCTTCACATCACACAATTTATTCCATGAAATGGGATTTCTTTTCTGAAGGATAGGAACGGAGACAGATATTCATTTTTTTCTTCATATCTTTTTCACTAGCACAGTACTTGGCATTTGGTCAATAAATGTTCATTCAATTTTGCTTTGATATGTGAATTATGTAAAAGGCAGCCATGAAGATAATTACAGATCTTTAAAGAAAAACTTAAGCCATGACATAAGTTTGCTTTTGTTTTATTATAAATATATCATTCATTCATTTCTGTAACTGCATAATAATACAAATATCTACAAATATAATCTTTCTATAGTAAAATGGTTGAGTAAACATGTAGCAAATATAATGGAACATTATTTCAGCTATTAAAATGTGTTAGAGTCATAAATGGCATTCAGTTACATTCAATGGTTAGCCACATCTGTTCCTTAAGGCTGGCATCTATTCTAATTCATTGCTTTCTCACTACATTGATTATTAATTATATTGGATTTAATCTTAGGTTACTGTATTTATATTTACCTTCCTGATAGCTGATCCAAGTTTTACATAAAAAATAAAGTTATTACATAAGTTACTTTAAAACATAGAAAAGCAAACCCTACCTATTATAAATATAAATTTTCCAATTATTAAATAAACATACAGAAATTGTTGACAGAGACATACTGAAGTGTGAACATTGATTAGATTGGGAAATAGTTCAACTTTTTCTAAAAGAATTAATTGAGGACTTTAATAAAATCACCTGTAATCTATTTTTAACAAAATTTATGATTTAGTTCCAGGGATAAAGTCGAGAGTAAAACATAATTAAGCTAGAAAACAAAACAAAACAAAACAGAAAACCAAACATACAGTAAACCCTAAGATTTGTTTTTGTTGCTGTTCTTTTCTGATAATACTTTGTACTTTCCCATGAGGAAAGCAATATTTCTTTATCTTATGCTGTGGCATATACTTTTACAGAAATCATAATTTGCTAAATAAATGGAATGCTTTACTAAAAATTACTGGAAATTTACAAAATGATTTTCTATGTGATTTTTAATTTATTTTTTCCATGAGGATTTATTTTTGTTTGGTTTAGTTCTGTTTCATTTCCCTAAAAACCTTAAATATTGAACATATGGAACAATCACTTCCTTGCAGATTAGAACACTTAAAATAAATATTCTATTAAGAAAGAAACAATATTTATATAGAGAGAACATAGATAACATAGAAAAAACTTTTATTTTGAATGTAGAGGAAAAGAAAAAAGAAAATTAGAAAATATCAATTATTAAACAACTTTTCTTGTCCCTTACTGATATGGGGAAATTCTACAAGCTATAAAGCATTCAATAAATGTCTTTTACACTTTATATAGTGTTATGGATAGAAATAGAATGTCCCCAGAAGAACTCATGTATTAATATTCAGAGTTGATGTAATTAAGTCATGAGAGTTATAATCTCATCAGTGTATATATCCATTGTGGTGTTTACTGGGTGGTAACCTTGGTAGGTGGGGTGTGGCTGGATAAGGTGGGTTCCTGGGGGTTTGGCCTTAGGGACTGTCTTTGAAGTCCCTAAAGTTTTTGTCTTTGAACCTCCCCTCTATTTCTCTTTCTCTCTCTCTCTCTCTCCTTCCAACCTCCATGATGTAAAAGCAGAGCCCTTGCTCTCTCTCCTCTCTGCTTCCCACCACCATGCTGTGAGCACTATAGACTCCTTCTAACATGAACTGAACCCTGGAATATTCAAAAAACTGAACAAATAAATCTTGCATCCTCTAAGTTGTATGGTCAGTTGTTTTGGGTTACATCAGTGAGAATGTTGACTGAAGACATATAGTAATTCAAAACTCTAAAGCCGGGCGTGGTGGTGCACACTTGTAATCCCAGTACTTTGGGAGGCGGAGACCGGAGGATCTGGGTTCGCGGCCAGCCTCAGCTCACGCATGCGCATGCATGCGAGCGTTTTCTCTCTCTCTCTCTCCCTCCCTGTCTCTCTCTCTCTCTCTCTACCTAGTGAGACCCTCCGCAACTTCGTGAGACCTGGTTTCAAAATAAAGTATAAAAAATAGGGCCAGGGGTATAGCGCAGAGGTAGAACGCCCCTGCGTTCAATCCCTGTTACCGCAAAAAAAAAAACTCTATATAATCCATAACAACACACTTATAAAATGTGGTAGACACACCTTATCTGTAGATTGCTTGCCATGGTTTCAGTTAATCATGTTCAATTCAACCCTTGTCTGAAAACATTACATGGAAATTTCCAGAAATAAATAGTTCATAAGTTTCAAACCATGTGGTATACTGAAAAATATGATGAAATCTTGTGCTGCCTGGCTCCTTTCCACTCAGAATGTGAATCACCTTTGTCCGGAGTATACATGCTCTGGAGGGGACCCACCTGTTAGTCAATGAATCGCTGTCTCAGGAATCAGGTAGATTCTTGCAGTATATCATGGTGTTTGTGTTCAAGTAACCCTTATTTTGTGTAATAATGGCCTTAAAGTGCAAGAATACTGATGCTGGCAATTCAGATATGCCAAAGAGAAGTCATAAAGTACTACCTTTATGTGAAAAGATGAAAGTTATAAGTTGTTTTAAGAAAGACTATATTCATGTAATTTTTATTACGGTACATTATTATAATGGTTTGTTTTATTATTATATGTTGTTAATTACTGACTGTGCTTAATTTAGAATTAAACCTTATCAAATGCATGTGTACATAGAAAAAACATAGTATACATAGAGTACTGCCCGTGGTTTTTGACATCCATAGGGGGTCTTGGAAACTAATAATAACCTAGGTTACTTAGCTAAACCCAATATAAAGCTGATCCTCTGTGTGTTCTTAAGACTGCTTTTCTGCATACTATTGAGTAGTTTTTGCAATAGAATATTTATTAATGTTTTCTATATTATAAATATATAGTATATATTATAACCTCAATATATGTATACCACTTGATGGAATTTCAGCAAGTGACCACATTTTGTCAGCAACAGATCAATAACATTCCCAACATCCCCAAAAGACTCTCTCATCCTACCTCCAAATCACGGCACTTGAACATAAAAGTAGTTTTGGTTGTATGTCACCAGGTATTGATTTTGCCCATTTTAAGCTCTAGATACATAATATTATCCAGAATTGTATGGGTAAGACTGGTATCTTTCATCCAACATCATAATTGAGAGACACATTGTGTATTTTTGTTTAGTCATACTTAGTCTTTTATGATGTGTAATGCTAAAGATTTATTTATCCATTCTATCATTGCCAGGAATTATGGTTTTTCAAATTATTGGCAATAATAAAAAAAAAACATCGTGAATCCCTTTCTTGTATATGTCTTTTGGAGCACACATGTATGGATTTTCAATAGTGTGTGCATAGAAGTGAAATATCTGAGTCATAGAACCCATGAACCCAGGAATCTCACTATATGCATGTATGTATAAGTATATAGTAAACATATATAATAATCTAACAATAAAATCATTATTTTATTATAAAGGTCAATAGTCCTAAATGAATCTTTAAGCCTCAGTAGACTAAAATAAAGGTATCAGCAGGGCATATTCCTTCGGGAGACCCTAGAGAATAATTTATTTGTTGTTTCTAGCTTCTAGAGGCTGCCTGTATTCCTTGACTCATGCCTTGCCAGCCAAGGAATATGGGAAGCTCTCCATGTTCCATACAACAGAATAGTACTGAGCAATAAAATGTTATGGTACATCAAGTCACAAACAGACATGGAATAATCTTAAATACACATTACTAATTACAAAAACTTATCTTAATAGTCTATATACTATTTGTTTCAAACTACATGACATTATGGAAAAGCAAAACTATGGGAGAAAATTTAAAAAAAATGACTGGTCTTCAGGGTTATGTGTGGAAGACGATGGGTAGGTGGAACACAGTGGAGTTTTAGAGCAATGCAGCCATTCAGTATGATACTGTAATGGTGGCTATTATCATTACACATTTTTCCAAACCCATAAAATGTACAATACACAGAATAAGCCTTAAGGTAAACCATATACTTTAGTTAATAATAATGTATGATATTATGTAATGGTAACAAATGTACCACACTAATGCAAGGTGTTAATGATAAACTAAACTGGAAGTAGTATGTGGGTATACATGGGATACATGGACATTATCTGTATTTTCTACTCCCAGAAAACTGTTTAAAAAATAAAAATATATTTAAGATTTATATTTATTATTTCACAGTTTCTGTGGGCTGTAAATCTGACCATGGCTTTATGGCTTTTCTACTAAGTGATTCAAGGTGTCAGGCAGCATTCTCATTTGGAAGCTCTACTTGGGAAGAATTGGTTTCAATGCTCCTTCCAGTTGCAAAGAGAATTTATTTCCTTGTGGGAATATACATATCCCACCTTCTTGTTGACTGGAGGACTCTCAGCTCCTAGGATCAGCCTGGGGTTCCTGGAAGTCGGTCAGAGTTCTTTATCCTGTTGGAAATTCCAACATGACCACTTACTTCCTTAAGCAGACCGTATGTAATGAGTGTTAACAAGACAAAACCTTACATAAAGTAAGTGTGACAGTTACATCCTATTGCCTTTGCCATTTTATTTATTTATTTATTATTTATTTTGGTTCATTGTAATCATACATCATGATGAAGTTCAGAGTAATAGAGACATACATGTACACAGCACTGGGTGAGTTTCCCCCTGGCTCCTACCCTGCTGCCTCCCCCTGCCTGTGCATGATATTGAGATTGGCATTGATAATTTTATATATGTATATCATGTAGATTGAAGTGTTTCTTTCATCAGCTCTCCTTACCCCCACCTGCCTCCTTCCCTTAGACCCCCTCCATCTCTCTACTGGGGTATCTCCTCCTTAGTCTAGAGTCTCTTTTGTATCCCAATCTCTCCCTAGCTTCCACATATGAGGGAAAACATATGACTCTACATTATTTGTGACTGACTGACCTCACTTAGTATAATATTCTCTAGTGTCATATTATTTTGTATAAAGCAGATTCATATTCAAGAGGAAGACATTTTTTTAAAACCATGAATACAGAATTTGAGACCATAGGGAGGAGGGAACTCTTAGAGTTTGTCTATAACAGCTTCTAACCCCTTGTCAGTTGATTTCTGCTTTGTTTTCTAATTAATTGGTTTTTTAAATCGACACAAACACAGCTTCTGGGTCATTGGATGACTTGACGGGGGAAATTGTATATAGAATATTGAGGTCATTTCTTGAGAGTCTCCTTTGTCCATGGCATTGACTCCTCAATTCCTGGGTTCCTTGTTAGCTCTGAAATTTGATTTGTTTACTCAAGGCAAAGAGAGCACTGGAAGTTGTAGGCTGCAACCCTTTAGGTTTTGATGGTGTTTCATATTGCATAATTTCAAGTACCAACAGAGGGAAAAAGCAGTGGTATGCACAGCCTGAGACGAAGGCCATTTTCTCTCTCTGGCAAGCAGAAAAATGGCTACTTTCAAAGATGACCGTTTCCTAATTTTTGACACCTGTGCATATAATTTTTATGTCAAAAGAGACTCACAGATATGGCATTTTAAGTCCATTAAAGATCTTAATGTGAATGTATTTTATTTTTAGATGCTGGAGATTGAACCCATGGCCTCACACATTCTAGGCATGTACTCTACCACTAAACTATACCCCCAGCCCAATGCATCATCTTAGACCACCTAAATGGAGATGTCTGAGTTAGAGAAGAAGAAATGAAGACAGAAGCAGGGGTTGCAGTGCTGTGATTACTAAAAGGGAATCCCTGCCCAAGAAATATGGGAATATGGAAAAAATTGAGAAAACGTTCCTCTGGAGATTTCAGAAAGAATGTAGCTCTGTCATCATTCTATTTTACCCCATTAAGACTCAGTTCAGATTTCTAATACCTGTGACCAATTTTTTACAGCAGTAATAAGAAATGAATACTTACTTTATCTAGGAACTCATCTCCTCAACCCTTCCTTCCTTCCTTCCTTCCCTCCTTCCCTCCTTTCCTTCTTCCTTCCTTCCTTCCCTTTCTTCTTTCCTTCTTTCTCTCTCTCTCTCTCTCTCTCTCTCTCTCTCTTTCTTTATTTCTCTCTTTCTCTCTTTCTTTCTTTCTTTTTCTTTCTTTTCTTTCTTTTCAGTTTATCTAAATATTTGTTCTCAGCAAAAGTTAGTCAAAGCCAGGCATAGTGGCACACACCTGTAATCTCGGTGCTTTGGAGGCTGAGATAGGAGGATCACAGGTTTAAGACCAGCCTTAGCAACTTAGATCCTGTTTTCAAATAAAAAAAATAAAATAGGGCTGGAGGGCTGGGCTGTAGCTCAGAGGTATTATGCCCCTGGGTTCAATCCACATACACACAGTATCCCCCCCCACACACAAAAGGTTAGTCAAATACCAGTTATTCCATCACATTGTAAAAGAAAGTGTCAAATAGACTTGTAATATTCAAAAGTAATCATTCCATAATATTTGCAATGAAAGTTTTTCCGCTTTCCCACTTTATTCAGTTACAAAATGAATATAATATCAGATCCTTCATTAAGTGACCCTGGGAATTACATGGGTTAGAACAGTGAACTTTAACAACCATATGGCATAGAGATACAAATGCCAAGAGTTTAGCTTTGCAGTTAGACTTTCCAGGAAAATGGCATGCCTGTCTTAAAATTTGAAAATCGAAGCATCCCTCAGCAAAATGAGAATTCCTACCTAATTATTGACCTCAAAACACAATTTAAAGATGTTGAAACAAGCTGGGCACGGTGGCGTTCCTCTGTAATCTCAGTATTTGGGAGGCTGAGACAGGAGGAACACAGGTTCAAGCCTAGCCTGAGCGATTTAGCAAGATCCTGTCTCAAAATAAAAAAAAAATAAGAAATGTAGCTTAGTGGTAGAACCTATCTGAGTTCAATCCCCAGTAACCTCCACCAAAAAAAAAAAAAGAAAAGAAAATGTTGTTGGAACAAAATGAAGAAAGCTATAAAACACAAAGAATATTATAAAACATTATGAATCTTCAGGACATCAAAGACAGATAACATAATTTTACTTGGCAATAATGTAAATGATGTCATTGTGATATTTCTCTTTGGAGATTAGAACTATCTCTACAATGTGTACACATTTTTTCTCTGCAATTTTCATTATGTTTTGAATTATATTATATGAAACCAATATATTATATGCTTTCTCAGAAAAAAGTAATTTGAAACATTAAATGACTGCTATGTATATTGTAAAGTTTTAAATAAAAGATGATTACATTAAGTAAAATGCAATACTCTACACATATGAAAAGTAGTAAAAGTATTGAGCATAATTTCAACACTAAAGTAATTTTATAGTACTCTATTTGAAATTCAGTAATCCACATATGAAACATATTAGAAATAGAAAATTTGAATAATAAGAACATAACACTTTCTAAACAAGAAGATAACAGAGAACTGATTGTGATAGAGAATAATGGTTATTGGTAGACATGGGGTTAAGAAGGTTTCATTTAAAATTATGTGTATATAAAAAGATGATTGGAGCCGGGTGTGGTGGCGCATGCTTGTAATCCCAGTACTTTGGGAGGCGGAGACCAGAGGATCTGGGTTCGCGGCCAGCCTCAGCTCTCTCTCTCTCTCTCTCTCTACTTAGTGAGGCCCTCTGCAACTTCGTGAGACCCGGTTTCAAAATAAAGTATAAAAAACAGGGCCAGGGGTGTAGCGCGGAGGTAGAACGCCCCTGGGTTCAATCCCCGGTACTGAAAAAAAAAATGATTGGCATGAAATGAACAAACTGGTATCTGTAAAATATTTGTAACATACTTTAACAAACCAAGAATTTCAAAAGTTTTAAGTACACAGTAGTCATGGCAATTAACAACTTATTTTGTACTTAGAATCCTATCTATTCAATATATTCTATTTGCATTTTCCTGACTCACATTCAAAAACACCCCTGCATTCTCCTCTTGGCTAACCTGTGTCCTTCTACAATTCTTTATCTGGCAAGGACACGTAACACATAAATATTTCATGTCTCTAGAAATATGCAAGAGGAATAAGCTATACATAGTTTTTCTATTAATAAATTTTCATACAAACAAAACACACATAGGATAGAAAAACTTTATAATTAGCTGGGCGTGGTGGCGCACACTTGTAATCCCAGTACTTGGGAGGCGGACACCAGAGGATCCGGGTTCGCGGCCAGCCTCAGCTACTTAGTGAGGCCCTCCGCAACTTCATGAGACCTGGTTTCAAAATAAAGTATAAAAAATAGGGCCGGGGGTGTAGCTTGGAGGTAGAATGCCCCTAGGTTCAATCCTCGGTACCGCAAATAAATAAATAAATAAATAAATAAATAAATAAATAAATAAATAAAAAATAAAAATAAATAGAAAAACTTTATAATTGAAATTACTGTCATAGATCATTATTAAAGTAATTTTTCCTTTTTTATCTTTGGTAGTACCCACTGAACTACACCCTGAGCCCTTTATTTTTATATTTTCTTTTGAGACAGGGTCTTGCTAAGTTGCCTGGGCTGGCCTCAAATTTGTGATCCTTTTGCCTCTGCCTCCCAAGTCAATGGGACTATAGCTATGTGCTACCACACCTGGATGTTTAAAGTTATTTTTCCACTGTATGCTATTTTACTTTTGTATGTGTGGTACTCGGGATTGCATCCAAGAGGCATTCTAACTCTGAGATACACCTTGATGCTATTTTATTTTTTTTATTTTGAAACAGGGTATTGCTAAATTACTGCATCCTGGCCTCAAACCTGTGATCCTCCTGTCTCATCCTCCCATGTACTGGAGTCACAGGTGTGCACTACTATGCCCAGCTTGTATGCTATTTGGAAAAAAAAAATCCCCCATAACATACCAACTATGTATTTATGGCTATCCAAGATATGAAGTAATAAATATATTTTTCTTTTTTTTGGTATTTATAATCCAATGTTCACCTGATTGAACTTTTCCCAAATGCAAAATTCTGTCAGAACTTTCACTCTTTTTTTTTTTTTTTTTTTTT
>PVJS01051249.1:0-14043 GCA_004027185.1 Glis glis | reverse complement strand
CTGCCCGCTCCTCCTGCCTGCTCCTCCAGCCGCTGCCCGCTCCTCCTCCGGCTCCTCCAGCCGCTGCCTGCTCCTCCTGCCTGCTCCTCCTAGTCCTCCTGCTCCTCCTGCCTGCTCCTCCTAGTCCTCCTGCTCCTCCTGCCTGCTCCTCCTGCCTGCTTCTCCTGCCTGCTCCAGTGTCCGATCGCTCGCCCGCGGCTCTGCCGACTGCGGGTGGCCGAGTCCCGCCCCGAAAGCCCTGGGGGCGGAGGGACCGCCGCGCTTCCCGAGCCCCGGGCAGTGACGCGCCGGCCACTCCCCGCGGCGCCCGAGCCGCTCGCTGAGCCCGGGACGCGCCCTGCGCGCAGGCGCCGGCCCACACCGTCCTCCTGACCGCCCGAGCGCGGGTGCCGGCGCTCCCCGGACCCCCATGCCACCCGCGGGGACTCAGCCTCAGAGACAGACAGAGAGTTACTAAGGGCTCGCGGCCGCTGAGTGGCGGAGCTGAGATTGGAACCCATAATCGGGGCAGATCCTGGGTGTGTGTGTGTGTGTGTGTGTGTGTGTGTGTGTGTGTGTATCACTGAGCTACATCCCCAGCCCCTCCTCCCCTTTTGGTACTGGGGATCGAACCCAGGGGCATTCTATCTCCAAGATACACCCCCCAGACAGATATTATTTTTTATTTTGAATCAGAGTCTCACCAAATTGCTGAGGCTGGCCTCGAGTCTGAGATCCTTCTGTCTCAGCCTCCCAAGTACTGGGATTACAGGCATGCACCACCATGCCCTGCTAGTTTGTATGTCTTGAACAAGAAACTGCTTAGCCCAATTCCTGGTATATAGTCTGCACTCTAAAAACAGCAGCTATATCACCACCATCGCCAGCAGCAACCTTGGTATTAATATTATTGCTTAATTAATATAGTTGTCATCAAATACAGTTAGGCTAGGGGTGAAGCTCCGTGGTAAAGCACATGCTTAGCATGTGAGGCTCTGGGTTCAATTCCTAGCATGGAATATAATAATGATAATAATAATAATAATAATAATATTCATGAGAGTGATGAGTCGTTTATTCCACTATTTTTTTTTGTACTGGGGATTGAACCCAGGGGTTTTTTACCTCCAAGGTGCACCCCAGCCCTTTTTATTTTTTATTTTGAAACATGGTCTTGCTAGGTTGCTGAGAGTCTCACTAAATTGCAGAGGCTGGCCTTGAACCTGTGATCCTCCTGCCTCAGCCTCTCAAGTACTGGGATTACAGTCGTGCACGATCATGCCTGGCTCATTTGTTCCTCATTTAATTTTAATCTTTATTGAGCCAGGCAGTATTCAGCGCACGGATATAACAGAAAATAATAAAGATGAGAATGCCTGCCTTCATGAAGCCCACATTCTAGTGGAGGGAAACAGACCATAAACACATTGATACAAGAACCCTGCTGAAAGCCGGGCGTGCTGGTGCACGCTTGTAATCCAGTACTTGGGAGGCGGAGACCCGGAGGATCAGGGTTCGCGGCCAGCCTCAGCTACTTAGTGAGGCCCTCTGCAACTTCGTGGGACCCGGTTTCAAAATAAAGGATAAAAAAATAGGGCTGGTGGTATAGCTCGGAGGTAGAGTGCCCCTGGGTTCAATCCCTGGTACCGCAAAAAAAAAAAGAACCCCGCTGAGTCTGGAGGCCATAACGGTTATGGAATAACATACTGTAGGGGGCTGGGAGGGAGAGAGGGAGAGAGGGAAGGAAGGAGAGAGGGAGAGAAACAGACACAAAGATAACAACAGGGTATGAGAGAGACACAGAGGGGTGGGAGAGACAGCCACCAGGATGAGCGAGGTGAGAGGCAATGGGTGGTGACAGACACCCAGAGAGCCAGAGGCTTCCTGGTCCCTGAGGATGTCCATCCTAGTCAGAGTCCCCACGAGGCGCCATCGCAGTGCTGGGCCCTGTTCTGTGACACCCCTGTATCATTCTAGAAAATTCCTCCTTTGGGTTTTGGCTACTTTGGAGGGTCCTGCCCCCGCCGGCTTCTCGGACTCAGAGCTGACGTCCTGGGCTCTGGCTGTGATGCTAGGTGGCTCTCACCCTGGAAATACACAGGTGGATTTCTGAATGGAGTCACAGAGGCGGGGCTTGGAAATCTCTGAATTTTCTAGCGTTCTTTTCCTGCTGATTTATTCTGAAATTGGGGAACCTGTGGCTGCTGTTCTGTTCCTCCTCTGAACCATGCTGTCACCATCTGGGCTTCCCCCATTTCCTGGGCTTCCCTTGGCACGGTGACTGTGCCTCTCCCAGAGCTCTAGACGGTCAGAGGCTTCACGTGTGAGGCCCCCTCACCCCATACTTTGTTTCTCCACTGGGCGTATGACTTTTTTTTTTTGGTACTGGGATGACTTTTTTTGTTTTGGTACTGAGATGGAACCTGGGGGGCATTCTACCTCTGAGCTACACCCTCGGCCCTATTTCATTTTTTATTTTTATTTATTTTTATTTTTATTTTTTTTTTTTGTGGTACTGGGGATTGAACACAGGGGCGTTCTACCTCCGCGCTACGCCCCCGGCCCTATTTTTTTATACTTTTATTTTTGAAACCGGGTCTCACGAAGTTGTGGAGGGCCTCGAAGTAGAGAGAGAGAGAGACAGGGGGAGAGAGAGAGAGAGAGAGAGAGAGAAAGAAAGACAGGGAGAGAGAGATAGCGCGCGAGAGCTGAGTCTGGCCGCGAACCCAGATCCTCCGGTCTCCGCCTCCCAAAGTACTGGGATTACAAGCGTGCGCCACCAGGCCCGGCTCATTTTTTATTTTTGAAATAGGGTCTTGCTAAGTTGCTGAGGGCCTCACTAATTTGCTGAGGCTGGCCGTGAACCTGTGATCCTCCTGTCTCAGCCTTCCAAGTACTGGGATTATAGGTATGTGCCACCACACCCAGCTGGCATGTAACTTCTTGGTGACAGGAATAGGGTCTTGGCCTGAAAACAAATCTATTAAAGCTTTGGTCCTGAGCATTTCCATGAAATGGGACTAGTACAGGCTTTCTGTCATTGAGGAGCAAAAGTGGGGTCTAGGCAGGGATGAGGGTCAAGAATGGGGTGAAGGTTGAGATGGAGTCAGAATTGGAGTCAAGAAATGGGAGGGTCAGCTGGGTGTGGTGGCACATGCCTGTGATCTTAGTACTTGGGAGGCTGAGACAGGAGGATCGCAGGTTCGAGGCCAGCCTCGGCAATGTAGTGAGACCCTCTGCAAGTTAGTGAGACCCTGTTTCAAAATAAAAAACAAAACGGGGCTGGGGCGTAGTTCAGAGGTAGAATGCT
Source organism: Glis glis (assembly GCA_004027185.1). Lineage (NCBI taxonomy): Eukaryota > Metazoa > Chordata > Mammalia > Rodentia > Gliridae > Glis > Glis glis. Next base: position 10,754 of record PVJS01051249.1, on the reverse strand, counting down.
CCTGGGTTCAATTCCCAATACAAAAGAAAAAAAGAAAAGCAAAGAAAAAAGAAATGGGAGGGTCTGGGGGCTGGAGCTGCGATGTAGTGAGGGTTGTCAGGAGGGGGAGAGCTTTGGTGGCTGGTTTTCCTGGGCAAAAAAAAAAAAAAAAAAAAAAAAAAAACCAAAACCAAAACCAAAACAAAAACTGGGTCACCAAATACTTGGGGCAGCCAAAAGGTGCATGCTGTCAAAATGACAGAATTGAATAAGCAGCCTGGTTTCAGGTGTGGCTGAACGGGGGAAGAGAGTGTGTTGGAAGGAGTTGATTACTGCCAGTGGGGATGGGCCGGCTGAGCCAAGAAGATGTGTGGTTCCCCTGACACCCTGTCCTCAACCCCTCCCACCGCTGGGCCTCCATGGCTGGTCAGGGGTCTCACAGAAAAGACCCTCTGGCTCCTGCAGCCCTTGGGATCCTCCACATGGGGGCCTTTTGCATTCATTCAATCTGTGTGTATTATTGACTTCTATTTATTATTTATTTATTTATTTATTTATTTATTTATTTATTTATTATTTGGTGGTGCTGGGGATTAAACCCAGGGGTGTTCCACCTCTGAGCTACACTGCCAACCCTTTTTTATTTATTTATTTTTTTGTACCGGGGATTGAACCCAGGGCGTTCTACATCCGAGCTACACCCCCGGCCCTATTTTTTATCCCTTATTTTGAAACGGGTCTCACAAAGTTGCGGAGGGCCTCACTAAGTAGCTGAGGCTGGCTGCGAACCCAGATCCTCTGGTCTCCGCCTCCCAAGTACTGGGATTACAAGCGTGCGCCACCACGCCTGGCCCTTTTTATTTTTTATTTTATTATTTTATTTTATTTTTTTTTTGCGGTACTGGGGATGGAACCCAGGGGCATTCTACCTCCGAGCTAAACCCCCAGCCCTATTTTTTAGTCTTTATTTTGAAACAGGGTCTCACTAAGTTGTGGAGGGCCTCACTAAATAGCTGAGGCTGGCTGTGAACCCGAATCCTCTGGTCTCAGCCTCCCAAGTACTGGGATTACAAGTGTGTGCCACCATAACTGCCTAATATGCATTTATTGAGCACCTGCTATGTGCTGGGCCCTGTCCTAGGTGCCGAAAACACAGCAGGAGCAAAAGACAAAGTCCCTGCCCTCCTGGAGGCCACACTGGGGTGGAGGTGGGGGGAGAGAGGTAATCATAAAGTGTCAGGGTGCTGTGTCAGAGAATGGCAAAGGTTACGAAGAAAAATATGGTGGGGTGAGGAGACGAGGAAGGATTCCTTCGAACTCCCTAGGACACAGTTGAATCAGCTCTCAGCCTTATGGGGTTATCGAACACTAGAATATTGGGAGTTAAAAAGTAGATCAGGGACCCGGGCATGGTGGTGTACTCCTGTAATTCTGGTACTTGGGAGACTGAGACAGGAGGATTGCAGGTTTGAGGACAGCCTCAGCAACTTAGTGAGATCCTCAGCAACTTAGCGAGACTCTGTTACAAAACAAAAAATAAAAAAGACTGGGGGCATAGCTCGGAGGTAGAATGCCACTGGGTTGGATCCTCAGTAACACACACACACACACACACACACACGCACACACGCGCACAAATAAAATAGGGCTGGGGCTGAGGGTGTAGCTCAGAGGTAGAATGCTCCTGGGTTCAATCCACAGTACCACACATACACACATGATCTGTCTTCAGGGCTGTAGAATTAAGATTACACACCTGGAGCCGGGCGTGGTGGCGCACGCTTGTAATCCCAGTACTTTGGGAGGTGGAAACCGGAGGATCCGGGTTCGCGGCCAGCCTCAGCGCTCTCTCTCTCTCTCTCTCTCTCTCTCTCTCTACTTAGTGAGGCCCTCCGCAACTTCATGAGACCCAGTTTCAAAATAAAGTATAAAAAATAGGGCCGGGGGTGTAGCGTGGAGGTAGAACGCCCCTGGGTTCAATCCCCGGTACCGCAAAAAAAAAAAAAAAAGATTACACACCTGGAGACGAGAGGTTGAGAAGTGAGCTCAGGCTTCGGAGACAGTGTGGTTAGTGGAGATGACGGGATCCAAAGCCAAGAAAGTCAAGGTCACTAACATCAAACCCACTGAGACAAGACAATGGTCTGCCCTGTTCCAAAAATATTAGGGACTCTCCAAGATGATAAGGGGCAAATTCCAGGTGCCAAGGGACTGAGGCAGGTGTAGAATAGTCACTGAAGTAACCTATAGTAAGTGACATTTCCTTTATTAATACAATAAAAAAATCACACCTGGAAACAGAGACTTGAGAGAGCAATGATCCTAGAACTTGGGAGGCTGAGACAGGAGGATTGCAGGCTGGAGGCCAGCTTCAGCAATTTAGGGAGATCCTGTCTCAAAATAAAAACCGAAAAGGGCTGGTGGTGTAGCTCAGAGGGAGAATGGCTCCCAGGTTCGATCTCCAGTAGCAAAAATGAAAAAGAAGGCCGGGCGTGGTGGCGCACGCTTGTAATCCCAGTACTTTGGGAGGCGGAGACCGGAGGATCCAGGTTCACGGCCAGCCTCAGCTCTCTCCCTCTCTCTTTCTCTCTGTCTCTCTCTACTTAGTGAGGCCCTCTGCAACTTCGTGAGACCGGTTTCAAAATAAAGTATAAAAAATAGGGCCGGGGGTGTAGCACGGAGGTAGAACGCCCCTGCGTTCAATCCCCGGTACCGCAAAAAAAAAAAAAAAAAAAAAAAGAAAAAGAAGAAAAAATGCCTGGGGGTAGGTGTTTCAGGCACAGGGCACAGAGAGTGCAAAGGCTCTGGGGCCCGAGAGTCCTTGATGAGGAACAGCAAAAGTATTGGTGTGGCTGGGGTGGAATGAGTCATGGGGAGAGTGAGAAACCGTAGCAGAGAGAAAAGGAGCCAGCTAGTGTTGGGCTTTGTAGGCCAGAGTGAATAGTTTGTATTTTATAGAGGGGAGAAGACTTTGGAGGGGGATCCCTCTGGCTGCTGTGTGGGGAACAGGCGACAGCGGGCAGAGGTGGGACCTGGGAGCCCAGTGGGCAGCAACTGCGGTGGTGGAGGAAGGAGGTGATGGGGTGGCACAGGGGCTGAGGGGTTCCTGACTCGCACCTACTCTGTGGGTAGTAGGGAGCTATAGAGAGTGTCATGCAGGGCAGGGACCTCGTTGCAGTGAAATGGCATTTTCCTCACATGGGAAATGGTGGTGACAGTTCCTGTCCGGCTCTCTTTGTGGTGCCATTGTGGGGACCGACAGAAAATGGGATGGCCGGCCAGATGTGCTGGAGCATGCTTGTAATCCCAGTACTTTGGGAGGCGGAGACCGGAGGATCTGGGTTTGCGGCCAGCCTCAGCTCTCTCTCTCTCTCTCTCTCTCTCTCCCCGTCTCTCTCTCTCTACTTAGTGAGGCCCTCCGCAACTTCGTGAGACCCGGTTTCAAAATAAAGTATAAAATATAGGGCCGGGGGTGTAGCGCGGAGGTAGAACGCCCCTGGGTTCAATCCCTGGTACCGCAAAAAAAAAAAAAAAGGTCAAGCTTTTGTCTTCTAATCTCCGAGGCTAAGCATGAAAAAGCTGGAAAGAAAACTCCGACAACAACCACTGCTTGAACCAGGCGTGGTGGCGCACGTCTGGAATCCCAGTACTTGGGAGGCTGAGACAGGAGGATTGCAGGTTCGAGGCCAGCCTCAGCCACATAGTGAGACCCTCAGCAACTTAGTGAAATCCTGTTTCAAAATAAAAAATAAAATAGGTTTTGGGGTGTAGTTTGGAGGTAAAATGCCCCTGGGTTCAAACCTCAGCAACACACACACACACACACACACACACACACACACAAACCCCCCAAAAAACAACAACTGCTTGCCTGTCCTTCTCCATAGTCAGCTGGCTTCCAGAGAGGCAGCTCCCTCCCTTCAGCTCCCAGCAGCCCCCATGTTGGTCCCCATGTTCCTTCAGGGTGTCCTGGAACCTTCCAGTGGCTGTTCTCCTCCAATACCAAGTCTTCTAGAGGCCCAGGTGTTAGAGTCTCGAATGCAAGTGACTCTATCCTGTGAAGATATGTCACCTTGCGGGTCTCTTTGATGACCAGAAATTCCCAAGTCTTGCTCAACACACCCTTCCCCTGCTCGCTGAAAGGTCCCTGTTGCCTTACCTAAGACTCGCCTGACAAGTCCCTTGCTTGTCGCACCCCTCTGTCGAGGGCCGAGGCCTGTCCTAGGAGCACACTGAGATCATCATCTTGGACCAGCCCAGTTTGGATACATGGTATTTGGCTGGGTGGGATCTATCCGCAAACGGACACATTCCAAGGGACCTGGTGTAATCTTCAAGGTGCTGTCTTTGATGTCGTCTCCACCCAGTAATGGTCAATCCCTCCTTCCCCTAAATTTGTCACATGTTTGCCTCGCTGACCATCTTTACCGTAACCTGAGATCATTGCTGATTTCTGTGTTTGATTAATCCTTTACTGTAACCTGTGATAATTGCTGATTTCTGTGTTTGATTAACTTTTAAAGTTCCTATAAAAATAAGGCCCTGGGCTATAGAAGGCCAGGAGAATTTGCCATCTCTATCTCCTCCCCAATCCCCCAATTATTAAATGTAATTATTTTTGCAATTACTATATCAGACTTCATGTTGTTTCATGCGAGAAGACTATTGTCAGGAAGCTGCCTGGTGCAGCGACTGTCTGTGGCTGGAACCACAGACTATTTGTTAGGAAGCTGCAGGGAGGGAGCAGTGACCTTCCGTGGCAGGAACCACGGAGTAGATCATCCGCCGGAGTTACTGCAATACCCCTCTGCTTACGAACCAAGCTGTGACAACTCAGCTAATTCCTCTTAACAGTTCCCTTTGGCAGTGGCTAACCGCTGCTCCCTGCCCCGTAGACTCTCCCCTTGAACAACCTATATCAGCTCTGGTCTGTAAGCAGACAGTGTGTGCGTGTGTGTGTGTGTGTGTGTGTGTGTGTGTGTGTGTGGTACTGGGGATGGAATCCAGGGGCATTCTACCTCTGAACTACAACCCCAGCCCTATTTTATTTTTTTATTTTAAAACAGGGTCTCACTAAGTTGCTGAGAGTCTCACTACTTGCTGAGGCTGACCTTAAACCTGCAATCCTCCTGTCTCAGCCTCCCAAGGACTGGGATTCCAGGTGTGCACCACCACACCTGGCTCTTCTGCAAGTTTTGACCTAATAAAGCCTGTACTGCTGTAGAGCTGCCTCTTGTCTCCCTCTTCCTGGGACCTTTCACCAGGCAAGGACATGAAACCCGCCATCGCCCACAGTCCACTTCTGAGGCCTAATCGGAGCCGCACCCTGCAGCGGCTTCTGGCAGAACAAAGTTCACATTCCCTGAGCCTGGCTATTCTCGCCTGAGCTATCCCACACTGAAGCCCTCTGGGGCCACATCTGGCAAATATCACCCTCTGGAGACCAGCTGCTCTTGTTACTGGCGATTTTTTTTTTTTTTTTGCAGTACCGGGGATTGAACCCAGGGGCATTCTACCTCCGAGCTACACCCCCAGCCCCATTTTATTCTTTATTTTGAAACAGTGTCTCACTAAGTTGCGGAGGCCTCACTAAGTAGCTGAGGCTGGCCCGAACCTCCTGTCTCCGCCTCCCAAGTACTGGGATTACAAGCGTGCGCCACCATGCCTGGCTGTTACTGGTGATCTTAATGTGTCCTCTGGCACAGCTGACCCCGTTAGAGCCTCAAACAAAAGTGACTCCATCTTGTGAAGATGAAATGCCCAACTCTTGCTTGGTACTCCTTCCCCCTGCTTAGCAAAATGCCCCCATTTATTTATGTATTTATGTATGTATGTATGTATGTATGTATGTATTTATTTATTCCAGAGATTGAACCCAGGGGCATTCTACCTCTGAACTACACCCCCAGCCCTATTTATTTATTTATTTTTTGGGTTTTTTTTTTTTTTTGCGGTACCGGGGATTGAATCCAGGGACGTTCTACCTCCGCGCTCCACCCCCGGCCCTATTTTTTATACTTTATTTTGAAACCGGGTCTCACGAAGTTGTGGAAGCCTCACTAAGGCGAGAGAGAGAGAGAGAGACAAACAGACAGACAGACAGACAGGGAGAGACAGAGAGAGAGCTGAGGCTGGCCGCGAACCCGGATCCTCCGGTCTCCGCCTCCCAAAGTACTGGGATTACAAGCGTGCGCCACCACGCCCAGCTTATTTTTTATAATTTATTTATTTTATTAGTGCATTGCAATCATACATCTTGAAGGATTTCAGGGTGCTTGACGTATACATACACTGCTCAGTCAATTAGCCCTCCCCAATTCCCACCCCTGCCTGCCTCCCCCTTCCTCCTTCCCATTTTCAGCATAGTAGTTGACTTTGATATCTTTGTGTTTGTCCATCCGGTGCACCAGTTTGTTTCCCTCTCCTTCCCTCCCACCTTCTCCAGTTACTTTGCCTTCTTGGCTCATCTGAGGTTTTCTCTCTTTGTCTGGAGTCCCTCCCGTGTGGGGGTCCTGGATCATCCTCCTGTGACCTCAGTACTGGGGTACTCTGGGGCAGGGCCAGGGGCTCACCCGCCCCGTGTCCCCAGCGCTGGGGGGTTCTCCGGGGGGCGGGGCCAAGGGCTTGCCCACCCCACATCCCCAGCGCTGGGGGGGATCTATGAAGGCGGGGCCAAGGGCCCACCTGCCCTGCATCCCCAGCGCCGGGGGAGGGGTTCTCTGGGGACAGGGCTGAGGGCTTGCCTGCCCCACATCCCTAGCACTGGGGGGGGTCTCTGGGGGTGGGGCCAAGGGCTCACCTGCCCCGCGTCTCCAGCGCCAGGGGGGATGGGGTTCTCTGGGGGCGGGGCCAAGACCTCACCTGCCCCACGTCCCCAGCATCGGGGATCTCTGGGGCGGGGCTGAGGACTCACCCACCCCGCATCCTGAGCTCCCGGGGAAGGGGTTCTCTGGGGGCTGGGGCCAAGGACTTGCCCGCCCCGCGTCCCCAGCACGACGGGGGGGCATGACTTATCTGCCTATGTCCTCAGTTCTGAGGCATTCTGGGATGGTGTTGGGTTGCTCATGGGGGGCTGTGGCTTGCTGGTTTGTGTTCTCAGAGTTGGGCTGCTCCTGTGTATGGCCACCTCATCTTTGTCCTCATTGCACTGGTTGCAGGAGCAGAGGCTCATGGGCCACCCCTTGAAACCATTGTCGTTGTAGGTGCAGGTCTGGATTGACTTGGGCTTTATCATGTTCCTGAGTTGGTTGGTTTCAATGGTGGTCTATAGTCGCTGGTTTCGCAAGGATCTGCTGTCTCTTTGCTGTTGGTCTCTGGGAGTCGTGGTGTAGGTGTGGCCCCACAGAGATGGCACCTTCGCCTCTGCTCTCCCTTTACCAGGTGAAATGTGTGGAGATCCGTATAGCCCCCCACTCTGTCTGCTGCCTTGCACTCTGCTGCTCTTCGGCTCTCTTTGTTTTGTTGAGTTTTGGCTGCTCTACTTTTCTTGTTAAGAAGCAGTCTTCCCGCTGGCCGAGTTCTGAGTTTCAGAGTGCCAGTAACACGCTGCCTCCCTTTATCTAGCTTATCTGTGTTCTCTTGCTGAGCTGCTCCAAGGGGCCATGCCATATTCATCCAGGTCCTCAGTGCTGTGGTGTTCTGCACCGGTGCTAGGCTACTCCAGGGGCGCCATGTTTCAGCCGCTCTTTTTCTCGGTGTTGAGGTGCTCCTGTGCCTGACTGCCTCATCTATGTCTCTCTGAGTCACTTTCTTTGAGGGGGCTGAGGTTCACGTCCTACCCTTTGCAGTCGCCGCCGTTGTAGGTGTGGATTTGGTTCGACTTGAGCTTCATCATAGTCTGATGTCGACTGCTTTCGATGGTGGGCTATAATCACTGGTTTCACAAGAATCAGCTGTTTCTTTGCTGGAGGATTCCAGGAGCCGTGGCACTGGCGTGGCTCAGCCAAGATGGTGCCTTTGTCTCCGCTTTCTGTCCACCAGGTGCAATGCTTTGAGCTCCCTACCTCCCTCTGCTCCTTCCATTGCCTCACATTCTGCTGCACTTTGGCTCTCATTGTTTTGTTGAGTTTTGGCTGTCCTGCTTTTCTTGTCAAGAAGCAGTCTTCCCACCCGGCGTGGTGGTGCATGTTTGTAATCCCAGTTCTTTGGGAGGCAGAGACTGGAGGATCCGGGTTCGCGGCCAGCCTCAGCTCTCTCGTTCTCTCTTCCCTGTCTCTATCTCTCTCTCTCTCTCTCCTTAGTGAGGCCCTCCGCAACTTTGTGAGACCCGGTTTCAAAATAAAGTATAAAAAAATAGGGCCGGGGGTGTAGCGTGGAGGTAGAACGCCCCTGCGTTCAATCCCCGGTACCGAAAAAAAAAAAGAAGCAGTCTTCCCGCCCACCAAGCTCCGACTCTCAGAGCCTCTTGCTATCCCGTCATCTTGGTTCCTCCTCCTCTCTGTCCTTTTCTTGGTCTGCTTATTCTTAGCTAGCTACCTGAGAACCCCCCTCCGCAGGTTTTATCCCAATAAAGTCTGTATTGCCTTTGAGCCGTCTCCCATCTTCCTCCTCTCCGAACCTTTCAGACCCCTCCCCCAGGAAGCCTTCCCAGACCCCAGGATGCATCGGGATGCCCTGTGGGGTTCCTGCATCCCAGCCCCGACCACACCGGGTCATCACTCCCTGGGGATAGGTCTGTCTCCCCCAATGAACTGTGAGCAGTGGGAGGGCTGGTCACTTCTCTTGGTTCCTAGTACTGCCCAGCACAGGGCCCCACGCAGACCAGGTACAACAGGAAGTGTGTTAAATGAATGAGAGAATTGATGGCTTTGGCAAATATTTAGTCTCTGATTGTTCTGTTCATCAGTCCTTTTCCTCCTGAGCTTATACAATTGTGTTTCACAATTATGTTAAAATAACATAATTATTATTTTTTTTTCGCGGTACCGGGGATTGAATGCAGGAGCATTCTACCTCCGCGCTACACCCCCGGCCCTATTTTTTATGCTTTATTTTGAAACTGGGTCTTACAAAGTTGTGGAGGGCCTCACTAGGTAGGGAGAGAGAGAGAGAGAGAGAGAGAGAGAGAGAGAGAGAAAGAGAGAGAGAGCGCGAGAGAGCTAAGGCTGGCCGCAAACCTGGATCCTCTGGTCTCCGCCTCCCAAAGTACTGGGATTACAAGCGTGTGCCACCACGCCCGGCAAAATAACATAATTATAATTACACATATAATTATATGTTACATATTACACATATAACATAATTATGTTATAATGCTATAACATATGTTACATATTACACATATAACAATTATAATTACACATATAAATAACACAATTATGTTATTTTAACATAATTGTGAAATGCCTGATGTTGAATGCCTGCAATCCCAGTACCCGGGAGGCTGAGACCGGGAGATCACAGGTTGGAGGCCAGCCTCAGCAATTTAGCAGGATCCTATTTCAAAATAAAATATAGGAGCCAGACATGGTGGCTCACGCTTGTTATCCCAGTACTTGGGAGGCTGAGACAGGAGGATTGCAGGTTTGAGGAACCTCAGCAAGTAGTGAGACTCTCAGCAACCTAGTGAGACCCTGTTTCAAAATAAAAAATAAAATAGGACTGGGGGTGCAGCTCAGAGGTAGAATGCCCCTTGGTTCCATCCCCAGGACCAAAACAAAACAACAAACAATTATGTTATTAATGCTGGAATTTTGAGAAAAGTTACTGATAATGAAGGTGTGTGTGTGTGTGTGAGAGAGAGAGAGAGAGAGAGAGAAAGAGACAGGGAGAGAGAGAGTGAGAGAGAAGGAGAGGAGAGAGAAGAGGAGGAAAGAGGGAGAGGGAGAGAGGGAGAGAAAAAGAATGCTTGAGGAAGGCGGTTTGGGTGTGTTAGGGTCTTGAACAAAAGAGACCCCATCTTGTGAAGACAAGTCATTTTGCAGGCCTCTTTGCTGACCAGAAAATTCCCAAGTCTTACTCAAATACACTCATCCCCTGCTTACCTAAATGTCCCCATTGTCTTTTCTAAAAAATGCCTGACAAGCCCCTTGCTTTGCGTGTCCCTCTGCTTATGGAAAATTCCCATTGTCCTGCTTAACCCAGCTCTACCAACCAACTGACTCCCCTTCACACAGCCCCCCTAGCAATGGCTAACCACTGATCTCCCCTGCCCCATAGAATCTCCCCTTAAACAAACTATAGAAGCTTCTAGTCTGTAAGTGGACACAGGCTCCAACCTTTCCTGGAGACCCCCTTCACAGGTTTTATCCTAATAAAGCCTGTGCTGCCATTGAGCCATCTCGTGTCTCCTCACCCTCCCAACCTTTCATGATGGTGCCAAAACCCAGGACGGGTAGTGAGGAACCATTGGGTAAGTTTCCTCTTGCAACCTGGGAAGCAGTGGGCAATGGCAGCTCATCCCGGGCTAACTCCCAGATCCTGAGGGAGTCCTGTTCCTCCCTCCCCTTCCTCCCTCCCTGCCCCTCTCCTTCCCCACGGCTCCAGCAGTGACCATCTGGGTTGCTGCTGTCTCACATCCATCCTGGACGATTCATCATCTCAGGTAAGTCCACAGTTTCCCTCCATTTTGCTTCTCTCAGTGGATCTGGGACCCCCCCCCCATGTGATAGTCAATCTAGGTTGTCAACTTGACCTGATCATGACACACCCAAGATCATGTGACTTTGGGTGTGTAACAGCAGATTAAACAGAAAGCTTGCCCTGAATGTAGGCAGCAGGATTCTGATAGGTGCAGGACTTAGATAAAAGAGGGAGAAGCCGCGTAGAGCGATGTG
>PVJS01051248.1:0-14045 GCA_004027185.1 Glis glis | reverse complement strand
GGCCGTGGCACGGCCCTCGGCCACCTTCCTATCTCACTCCGCACCTTCTTCCCATCACTAAAAGGCCGTGGCACGACCCTCGGCCACCTTCCTATCTCACTCCGCACCTTCTTCCCATCACTAAAAGGCCGTGGCATGGCCCTCGGCCACCTTCCTATCTCACTCCGCACCTTCTTCCCATCACTAAAAGGCCGTGGCACGACCCTCGGCCACCTTCCTATCTCACTCCGCACCTTCTTCCCATCACTAAAAGGCCGTGGCACGGCCCTCGGCCACCTTCCTATCTCACTCCGCACCTTCTTCCCATCACTAAAAGGCCGTGGCACGGCCCTCGGCCACCTTCCTATCTCACTCCGCACCTTCTTCCCATCACTAAAAGGCCGTGGCATGGCCCTCGGCCACCTTCCTATCTCACTCCGTACCTTCTTCCCATCACTTGCTGCCTCCAGCCTTGGCTTCCCAGCTGATCCTGACACAGGTCCAGCCTGTTCCCATCTCACAGCCTGCACGTGCTTTCCCTTTGCCTGGAATGTCTTCCCCCAGCTACTCGTGACTTGTACCCTCCCTTCATTCAGGTGTCTGCTCAAAATCCACCTCTTCAGAAAGACCTTCCCTAACCACTCAGTCTAACAATTCAAACAGCACCTTTCCACCTGGCTCTCCTTGACCTGCTCGGCTTCGCTCGCAGCATTTACTGCCACCCTCCGCACCTCCATGTGTCTCCAGACTGTATTCTCTGTAAGGACACTGGCTCCATCAGGGCCGTGACAACTGGCTCATTAATCGCATGTCCACAGTCTGGTACATAAGAGATGCTCAGTAAATCGACTATTTATTCACAGAGAGGGAAGTGCTATGATTTGAATGTGCCCCCCCAGAGCATATGTTGGGAACTTAATCCCCGAGGGGACGGTGCTCAATGGTGGGGCCCAACGAGAGGTGATCAGGAGAGCTCTCATAGAGATGTGCACAGATGCCGAGGACCACACAGCGTTTTTATCGTTCTAGCAAGTCACTACATACTGCTTGCCCTGTTTTTTCACTATGAAGTGAGGTGGTTACACAAAATAATCACTGAGTTACTTTGAAGCTTTTGAAATTCTATAAAAATTTGAGGTTTTCAAATTCACATACAAACACACTCAAACATTTATCTTTGTGTGTGTGTGTGTGTGTGTGTGTGTGTGTGTGTGGTACTGGGGATTGAACTAGGGGGCGTTCTACCTCTGAGCTACACCCCCATCCCTATTTTATTTTTGATTTGGAAACAGGGTCTCACTAAGTTGTTGAAGGCCTTGCTAAGTTGCTGAGGCTGGCCTTGAACCTGCGGTCCTCTTGTCTCAGCCTCCCAAGTACTGGGATTACAGGTGTGTGCCACCACACCTGGCCATTTATCATATGAACACAAAAAACCAAGGTACCTTTCACTTTCTACAATATGTAAATCATTCCAAATTAGAAAATTTTCTCATGTAGCTATGCTAATTAAATCTAATAAGCCTAAATACTTGGGGCTGCCTTTTATGCTTTATCTAACACTTTCTTGTGATGATGATTCCAGTGATTCTCCACCACGCTCCTAGAATCAAAAGACTGACCTCATTTGTACAAATGAAAGGCAAATATTCACGTCATTCAAAATGGGTCGCTGACTACCTGCTTTCACAATGATAGACATCTATCACTTCTGTTGATAATATGTCTGCCTGCCTGCCTGCCTGCCTGCCTACCTGCCTGCCTGTCTGTACTGGGGATTGAACCCAGGGGCTTTCTACCTCTGAGCTATACCTCCAGCCCTATTTTATTTTGAAACAGCCTCTAAGTTGCGGAGGCCTCACTAAGCTGCTGAAGCTGGCAGTGAACCTGTGATCCTCCTTTCTCAGCCTTTCAAGTATTGGGATTACAAGCGTGCACCACCATGCCTGGCCAGTATGTTTCAATTTCAACCAGCCTGACAATGGGGAAGCACTTTAAAATGTAATCAGAATCTCTTAGTTGGTATAAAAATATTTGATCACTGAAGATTCCCCCTCCAGTGGTTTTCAACCCTGTGAACAAAGAAGACACAGTCTCTGCCCTTGAGAGTTTGAAATCTAGTGCTTGTGATGGTGGTAGTGGTGTATGTGTGTGTGTGGTGAGGGGGGTAGGAGGTGAGGGCAGAGAGAAGAAAATACCTACAAGTAATAAAGGACAGAGCTAGATGCATGCTACAGGAAAGGTATAAATATAGTCGTACACAGGTTCAAAGAAGAAAAATGTCATAAGCAAGTATCTGTTCAGTGCCTTTAACAACTTTCTAGGTATTTGTGCTAAGTGTAAAGATTTAACAAGTAAGCATATTTTTCTGAATCAAAAATCAAGACCTGTTTTCTAGGATATTAGGAGACTATTTGAAATATGAATATTCCAGAGAGTCCAAAATGTAAAGTCATAGTAGATATAAAACACCGTTTTTGCCCACAAAAGTTCTAAAATGCAGTCAGGGAAATGAGATATCCAGAAGCAATGCCATAGGTAGCCTTATACACCAGGTGTCAGATAAACGAGGGTGACCCACCAAATCCTGACTCCTTTCCCTCCACTTTTCAACCTCTGTAACTGAAAGAATAACAAATTCTCAGAGAAAGGGTGAAAAAGAAAACAAATTGTTCTCAGAGAGTAATGGTCTTGCTGACGACTGTGAGCTGGCATTTAAAACTTTGATATAGGTATTTTGACTCCATTTGCAAATCTGGTTCAGAGCAATTTAAACCAACGTAAACTGAGCACGCAATTTGGTATGTTTTACAGAAGGACACTAAGTTCTGCCTGGTATCTAAATGCACATAATGTTCTGCCTCTCTTTATAACAGATTTGAGTTTGCTTATCAGAACAAAACAATTAGGAAACAGAAAACCAGGAATAAGAAAGAATAAGCTCAAGAGACCTGTTGTACAACATAATGGCTAGAGTTAATAACAATGTAATGTATGCTGGCAAATTGCTCAGAGAGTATCAGAGGTTCCCAAACTTATTTGGCTTACTGCCCACTTTTCACAAAAATATTACTCAGCACCCCCTGGAAATCTACCTTCTTTAAGTGAATAAACAGAAAGATGCAGTAGCAACTCTGCATTCTTTTATGTGTCTACATTTTACTCCAGCACCCCCTGGGGGGTGCTTATCACCCACTTTGGGAACCTATGGTAGATTTTAAGTGTTCTCATCACTAAAAATGAGTATATGAGGTAATACATATGTTAATTAGCTTGATTCAGCCATTCCACAAAGTATACATATTTTGAAGCATGTTATACATGACAGATGTAAACAATTTTGTCATTAAAAATACATTTAAAAAACTGGAAGAAAAAGACAGAATTAAGAACAAAAAGAAGGGCTGGGGATGTAGTTCAGTGGTAGAACACATGCCTAGGTTAGATCCCCAGCACCCCACACAAAAATGAAGCTAGAAGATATCACGAATTTCAAATGTGGCTCTGAGTATCTTTAAAGTAATGGCAAACCCTATTCGGGAGAGAAATAAAGCAGCCTCAAGAAAACATACCATTCCCTGAGCTGAGTAACACATTCTTACAGTTTGTGTATTTTTTAAAATGCTCATTTAGAACTTATGTAGGAAACAGCAACTGAACTAATGGACAATGTTCACATTTTTCTTTTTCTTTTCGGTTGTGTGTGTGTGTGTGTGTGGGAAGGGTACTGGAGACTGAACCCAGGTGCATTCTACCTCTCAGCTACACCCCCAGCCTCATTTTATTTTTTATTTTGAAACAGGGTCTCACTAGGTTGTGAGAAGGACCTCGCTAAGTTACTGAGGCTGGTCACAAACTTGGGATCCTCCTGTCTCAGCCTCCCAAGTACTGGGATTACAAGTGTGCGCCACCATGGCGGGTCAATGTTCACATTTTTACATAAAAGGAATCATGATGTTTCCAAAGTGAACTAAGTAGAAACTCAGTTCTTGCCTTTTAATGACTAATCTTAACTTTCCCCTGTGATAAAGGTAAAAATTAACATAATACCTTTGTTCTAATATTTTTGCTCATCTGTCTCCCAATCATTGGGCAGTTTTATTTAAAAACCAAAATTCTCCTAAGTTTCAGATTATGCATTAGCATGAATATAACCGCAGTTGAAGGCATTATTCACTATTACGCCACATTTCTTCTAGAGTCTCTCAACCCCACCTTTTTTCCCCATTAAGAAAAGTTACTCTTTCTGAAGTACTCGTATGTTTATGTTTCAGCAAATGGAGAACTACATAACTTACAATATTTCCCCTTATGTCTTGAATTGTAGGAAGCAATAAACTTTCTTTTCTCCTTAAATCATTCCTGACCTTTTAATATTTATTTTTCTTGCCAATGAACCCTAATCATTTCTCTGGTTTCCTTATCTAACTTGCAACAAAACTCGCCTTGCTCTGCACTGAGCGGTTTGCAGTGACTAGCATGATGCGCAGCGCCTGGCCTGCCTCCGTGCTGTCCCTGGCGGCTTCTTCATGTGAAATTCCCTTCCTTTCCTTCTTTGCTTGACTAACTGCTGCTTATCCTTCAAGACTCTCCTCACAGCAGCATTTCATGGCTATGACCTCCTCCTCTCTCCTTACAGCATCCTGAGTGATTCTCTAACAAAGCACTTTCACTACTCGTCCTCATCTATGATTTTTCTGGTGTATCTTGTTAAGCTCTTTGTGAGCCTGAGCTGTTAGAATCTTACTCCCCCACATGTAGCATGTGTCTGAAAAATGTTAATTATCTACTTAGAAGGAAGGCAGAGCAGAAATTAATGATTAATAAAATGACCAAGAATACTAATTAAGATTGAGACTTAATGTTTTTTAGTTTATCAAAATAGCTCAACAATAACAATGTATTTTATTCTTGAAAACTGCTGAGAGTAGAAAATTGTGTCCTCATCACAAAAAAGTAAGTATGTGAGGTAATACACATGTTAATTAGCTCCATCCAGCCCTCCACGATGTATACATATTACAAAACATGCTGCACATGATATATGTCTACACATCTTTTTTTGTCAATTAAATTTTTTAAAAGTTCAATTTTGGAGTAGCATGATTCTCCACACGTGGTAGTGACATTTCCACTTACTGCTGCAGAATCAAGCGTGAGCAGACATGCACGTGTATGGGGACATTATCCTTAGAATTAAACGAGAAACACATGACTCGAATTAAGAGGCCTGGGTGAAATCACAGCGCAAGGTCACACACCTTGGGCAAGTCATAACACCTCTCAATCTTGGTTCCTCCATCTGAAAGTGCTGATAAGAACATTTGCCATACTTACTTTGAAGTTCAAATGAAAGAACAGGTAGAAAAGGTATTTTATACAGTTATTACACAAGTGTTATAAAAAACTCATATATAACAAGCTGAACAACATGTTCAGTTTAAACATATCAAAGTCTCTGGCCTAACAGTAGCTGAAGTTTGGAATTTAGCCTTCCTGGAAAGCTGAGCCAAGGGCCTCTGATAAACTATGATGTAAGTGCTGATAACCTAGAATGACCACTTAGCATCACAAACGACGGGATCATTTTCAACTCTATGACTATTGTGAAGAAGCGTTCAAATCCAGAGAGGGAAGAGATGGAAAGCTAAAATGTACAATCAAATTATATTTGGGAGTGTTTTGCTGCCAAAGCACTCCCATTGATGTATAGCAAAATGTAGTAAATCACTTAATTTACTCAAAAGAACTTAAATGTTTTAACCAGTCTGCCATCAAAAGAGATCAAGAAGAGGACCAATGGGACTTGGGCTGCGATCTGCGCCGTCTTTAAAATGCAATTGTTCTAATCATTTTCTACAGATGCAGCCTCACAAGGGGCTGCTGTCACAGGGACCATTTACGACTTGTTATGGTGTCTCTATTGTTTACCAGCGACATTCGCTGAAAAAGGCGACAGCTGGGACAGAAAGCTGCTACTCAACGAACAATATAATCCCGTGAAAGTAATCAACAAATTTAAGGGTGTTAATTAACTTTACACTTTATCATGTTCAATTAGTTGTCCTTTCTAGAAAAGATTGCCGTGCACAATCAGTTTAGAGCGTGCCATGTTTGATTTGTAAGTGATCACTGTTTCTGTTTCAGAGTCCATGTCAGATGTTCTCTTGGGTTTTAGTGACACAGATGAATGGCTCTGCACATGTTAGGGGTGATCTGGTTTAACATAAGCCAGCATAACATAACCTCTTGTTAACACTACTTCTGGCATTATCCAAGCTGGAAACAGAAAAGCAAAATCATTCACAGCAGTATTTTGGAGTCAGACAAAGTTTGGTTAGCTTCTCCTGAAATAAACACAGGCACAAATACACAGAGAAATAAGCAATTTTTCATCATTATTTTTTAAAGTAAGACTTGTCTTTCAGGGGCGTGTTTGGGATCATTTCCTCCCAGCAAGATCTCGAAGCTCTGCTGCAGTGTGCACAAAGCACCCCTGTATCCTCAGACTTCACAGAGTGCAGGCAGTCTTTTCCATAGCAGCTGAATAAATGCTAGGGATGTGTAAGTACTGGCTTGTATAAAATTCTAGAATGTGCCTTGTAAGTCTAGAAAGTATATTCTGTAAATGTGGAAAATTTGTAGGGAAGTATATTAATCTATGAATGCAATTTGCCATTTCTCTTACCTTTAATGCACCTGTTCCTACTTACTAATAGGACAAGGGAAAGCTCATGATGGAGTGACAATATATTCTGTATTGCATTTTAATGAAAGTCACTGCAGTCCCTCTGAACTGATAGAGATTTGTATAAAATATTTCATAAGCTACTGATGAGGTGAACAAAACCCCAAGCTGAGGTTTAGCAAGAGGTGTCTATATTTAAGAAAACAAAAGCAAAGAACATGCATCTATCTCTTTTAAAACAGCTGTCTACATAGGATTTTGAAATATTTTCTATGCTATACCTTGCTGTTCTAGACTAGCTATTTCCTGCACAGTACACAAATTAAATGCATATAAATAACTACTGCTGGTTAGCTGGCTACAGCACACACAAGGACAAAGCTGAACTTCTTCAAAATAGAAAAGTTAACTCTGAAAGCTAATAATGTCCTAAGTTAAATATTAAAGAAGGAAATTATAGGCTGTATCTGAAACAGCTGAAACCACAATACACAGCAGCAGAAAACATTTGTTTTCTGCAGAAGATCTGCAGGGAGAAGAGAAGCGGTCGATAGATCCTTAAATTGGAAGCAATAGCCGTTCTTCTATCCCAAGTTGGCAGCTGCTACATTTGCAGACCTGGTTCATTATTTACCCATAATGACCATCAAGCTGCAGTCAAAGTCAGATCACAACAACTGTCAGCAGCTCTTTTAATTAGCCTTGTTTGAATTCAGATAAATATCACAATAGCCCTGCTTATGCTGAAAGAGCAACAGAATGTTCCGCGTGGAGTGAGGCTGAGGCTGGCTTGTGAAGGACCAGCGCGGTACAGAAGCTCAGACAGAGTGCAGAGCAAGGTTTAGGGCTGGGTGAATCAAGGGAGGGAAGGGTTTGCTTTCATTTTGAAGATCGATTTAAAAAGCCATTTCCTGACATTTGCCCAGATCAAGATGGGGCCCAATGTCGGGCTGCAATGAAACTTAAGGCTTCTAAAGGCCAAACAGTTGGGGCCCATGCAGAATTAACTTAACGCCTTTCAAGAATATGATTTTTAAAGCTCTATTTGGGGGCTGGGGACATAGCTCGGTGGTAGAAAACTTGTCTAGCACGGCAAAAATAAAACTCCATCTTGTAACTAATATATCTTTCAGCTTTAAAAATCATCTTTAAAAGCGAAATTAGAAATTTTCATTAAATAGCCTACAACCTTAATGTCCTTCTATTTTACCTTCTTTAGGAGTTGCATAATTTGCAAGATTTTCTGTAATAGGAGTTGGGTATTTTCCTAAAAATTTCACATACATTCCTTTCATTCAGCATTAACAATCACAAAGTAAAACAAGGCTAATAGTCAAGTAAGAGTAATCCGTACTGCCATATTCCATCCCCTCTCGTTCCCCCTTCTAGTTTGCCTGAGAAGAAAAACAAGCATAGCGATCAATCTGCTTTCTCTTTTATAGAGAACTGACTGGGAATGACCAGTCAATTTTCAAACAACACGAGCTGTTGTAACTTTGTGGTAGGCAAAAAGAAGTGACAGATGCCAGACAAGAGAGGGCAGAGTCAGGAGGAACAAGCAAAAGGCAAGAAGATGACCCAACAGCAAATGGGGTGGACTGGAGACAGAAGACACTAAGATCAAGAGAACGCAGAGCCAGCAAGATACACTCTGCTGACCGGGATCACCACCTCTGCACCCTGCCGAAGGGGGACTGTTGGGATGGAAGGCCCGGCTGAGTCCCATGCCGTCCACCTGCCCTGCTTCGAGCCCCCCGCCACCGTCTATCTGCACTGTGGACGTCACAGTGGGGCGTGACAGACATAACCTTAAGGAAAGGTACTAACCAGATATGCACGAGGCTGAAGGACACGTTACTGTTTACACAGGGTTTACATTCTACTTGGTTGTTTCCTTATTGAGTACAAAAACACTCCTATGAGAAGTAATAAAAAATTACTATAATTTTAGTCAACTTCCGAGTATGAAAACCTTGGAATAAAATTTTTATAGCATGCTGTGAGACCATATATACGATAAAGGCAACTATATTTGCTGAATGTTGATAATATAAGTGGGAAGAACTCTTCATCAAGTTTCATGAGAATCACAGCAAAAGGTATATTCCTTGCCTTACTTTTTAAGAGTAAGCCATAGGTATCAACCTATCAATCAGGGATGACAACCTCCTCCCTCCTCACCCCTTAATAAAACCTACCTCCTGCCTACATGTCCAGCCAGTAATAGCTACAACTTGTTCAGTACACTGAGTACAAAGACCGGCCAATGTGTCGCTTCCGAGTCCAGAGTGAAATTTTCAACTACCCATTGGCTCTTTCTTACTGCTGGCCCTCAGAAACACAATGAACTCAAACTGTTCCAACACGTCTGTCTTGCCATCCTCCCTTGCAAACCCTCATGTCTATCTTGTTTAGACAGTACCACTACCCATGTGCACTAGAAGCTCTAGGGCAATATTTTCCAAGGTTAGTTCCTCACATTGCTAGTCCTATAGGATATTAATGGGTATTTACAGTGATGTAAATGTATGGCTATTTTTTTTTTTTGGTACAGGGGACTGAGCCCAGGGGCATTCTACCTCTGAGCTACACCCCCAGTCCTATTTTATTTTTATTTTGAAACAGGGTCTCACTAGGTTGATGAGAGTCTCACTACTTGCTGAGGCTGTCCTCAAACCTGTGATCCTCCTGTCTCAGCCTCCCAAGTACTGGGATTACAAGCATGTGCCACTACGTCCAGTTTATGGCAATATTTTGTTTGTTTCTGACCAGTAAGGTTTTTCATCCTCCCTATGATAACAAACCCTGCCCCTCTGGCCATAGGGCTGTATTCATGACATCAAGAGAACCCTGGATTCATGGCAACAGTCTATTGGGGGCCAAGACAATCCAACCAAAGCAACAGGACCCTGCTCTGGACCGCCGAGCTGAGTCCACGTGAAGTGTCTACATTAGAGGTAACAGGGTGAAATGCACAGCACAGCAGGAAGAGCGACCAAGACTCGATCCCAGCCACCCACGCCCAGGCCTCTTGTCTGCGAGCGACCCCAGTCATTTCCTAACTACACAAGCCTCCCCCACCCCAAAAAAGACTTTGACCACCCCTCAAATTGGTTAAAGGCTTTAACACACTGGGTTAAACACACAGATGTCTAAGACCTTAAGGATTTATTTTAATATACAAATGTACACCGTAACTATGTTTAAGGGGACAGAGAATGCACCATTTCTCTAACTTGTGTCGTCACTAAATTCCTTTTTCAAGGAACCTCCTCAGAATTGGTTTTCTCAGGGTCTACATTTTGGTAAGCGCTGCTTTAGAGTCATTTGACTTCTTCCTCAACTTCCCAAATCCAGGTACCCATTTCTGTTTCTGTTGATTCTTTTTATTTTTTACTACTGGGGAATGAACCCAGCCCTCACACATACTGGGCAAGGGTTCTATGACTGAGCTACTTCCCCAGCCCTTTTAAAATTTTTTACTTTTGAGACTGGGTCTGGCTAAGTTGCACAGGCTGGCCTCGAACTTGTGATCCTTCTGCCTCAGCCTCGTAAGTAGCTGGAACTACCAGTGTGCACCACCACATCTGGCTCAATTTCTGTTGATTCTGGATGAAATTCCATGTTTATCTGATATTTTCTCATTGGATATTTTTTCTCCCTTTATATGTTTAATCTTCTGGTAT
This sequence comes from Glis glis, assembly GCA_004027185.1. Lineage (NCBI taxonomy): Eukaryota > Metazoa > Chordata > Mammalia > Rodentia > Gliridae > Glis > Glis glis. The sequence continues at coordinate 3,695 of PVJS01051248.1, read as the reverse complement.
TGCTTTTTTTTTAAGATTGTGGGTGTGTCTCTCACAAGGAATAGAAAGCTGATGAAAAACAAATTCAATCAATTTACACTTACTGAGATTAGACTGATTTCTAGCACATTATTTTGTGTTTACTATTCACTTTCATTTCTTCTTGAGTTTTTTCTTTCTCCTCTCCTGCCTTCTGTTGGAGAGAAAAAAGTTTTCTAAGTTCCTTTTTACCCCTCTGGTGGGCCTTTGGAAACCATAGGTTACTTTTCTATTCTTCTAATAATAATTCTTAAAGATTTTAAATACACCTAATTGACTATAAATGTTTCTAATAATTTCTGAAGTTTTTCAGTATTTCTCCTCACTCCAATATGATGTGAATTTAGAATGCTTTGGGCCATTCTACCACCATCTTCTACATATATCACTCAAATCTTCTTATTGTCTAGAATTTCAGTTCTACCTTTTTATTTCTTAAATGCACACGAAAACAGGTCTTTCAATAGCAGGTCTTTCAATAGTCAACACTTAAATTTGTGATTTTATTTTTCAAATCATTTGTATCCATGGCTATTCTTATAGTCTGTTTGGCTCCCTAGGATCATTTTTCTTCTTACTGAAATGTGTGAGTTAATAATGCAGTAGGTAGGGTGGTTTTGTGGCCTGCCTCTCTTCATTTGATGAGTTTAGGATTTTGGCTTTCAGGATCATATTGAGTGGGTGCTTTCTGTTGAACCCCCGCCCCGTCTGGCCACATGTGTTCACCTCCCTCTATGTGGCTATACGGTTGGTGTCTGTGGGTCTTCCCAACCTCCAGTCCAGGAGCTCTTGCCACGGTGGACTGCAGCTCACGCGTTACTGTCAGCACCGCGTCGTAAAGAAATGAGGAGGCCCAGGCGTGGTCACTCTCACGTCTGCTCATGCTCCTGTTACCCGTCACACCGCGCTCTGTTACAGTGGTTTACCTGCTTGCTTTCCCTGGACCATGAGCTCTTTGCCTATTAACCAATTAATAAACTGATAGTAAGAAGTGCCAGAACAAAAGAGGTGGGAGAGAAATAATGTAGAAAAAATAAAAACTCAAAGAAATAATGAATGCACTTTATATTTTTTTCTGGACTTGTTACAGAAAACAAGCTTTTTGAAAAGTCATGGAAATTTGCATGATGCCATTTATAAGATGTGAACTAAACAGATCTTAGCTTTAAAGAAAGCCATTACAGTACTCTAAAAGATAAAAAGAGTCAAAAGACTAATTCCAGAATTAAAAAGAAAAAACCTTGATTACATAAAAGAAAATAAACCCTTTTACCTAGAAATTTAAAAAATACATTTATATATATGTACATATATATGTATATATACATAAAATAAGCAGTAATTCTATTTTTCAGGAAAATATCTTATCAAAGAAAAATGATAAACCATGTTTCATGAAATAATGAATTTAATGTTGACAGACTCCCTATTAGGCTCCCCCCAAAAACACTGGATCAATTCAAACTAATTCAATACTATGCCAGGAAGTTCAGAAACATAAAGGAAGTATCCAGTAAGTAAAAATCTAGAGACATGATTTATGCAGTATTTGCCAAAGTAAAGCATAAACACATCCTCACAAAAATCATGCCTATCTTCCCAAGTAAATACAGACATACGTGTGTGTGGATGTGCATCCTGCAAGTGACCTGTTAGGGAGGCCACGTGATGATGGGTAATAAACTGCATTTCTTTTCTTGCTCTGTCTTTTCAAGGAGGTGTACCAAATTAACACCTTCAAATGTATTCTTAAAATAAAATTTGTATTACAGATATCCATTATAAGTTAATACAGAAAGGGCTTTGGTTTCATGGGGGAAATTCCACTACTTTCATTAGCGACAATATTTCAAAAAATACCCGTCAGTAATTTAATTCTAAAGCTCAGTTTTCTCACCTGTTAAGTGAGTTTGATCACATCTGTATCACAGGATCATGAAAGATCTAATAAGCAGTGCTTGACGTATCGCAGTCATTCTCAGCCCTCTGGCAGAGGGAACGAACGCCTTGTCATAAGCCCCTGCATTTCTTCTCAAGTAAACTGTTTACCACAGATCTATTTTTCTCTGCTAATTTCACAGTCTTTCCCTCACTACTTTCCTGCAGCAGTTCTCACGCCTGCACTGTTGTATGTCTCGCAAACGTTTCCCTCGGTCTGTCACTGTCCTTTAGTTTCGCATCTTGTCACGCAGATGTATTTTTTTTAAATTCCTGCATCTGTTAATTTATTTCTTTATAGTTTTTGATTATATGTTTTGTTCCAGAAGGTTGTTTTATGCTAAAATTATGGAAATAGTCTGTAATATTTTACTCTGGTCTTTTTCTATTTTTGCGGAACTGGGGATTGAACCCGGGGCATTCTACCTCCGAGCTACACCCCCAGCCCTATTTTTTTATTCTTTATTTTGAAACAGAGTGACACTAAGTTGCAGAGGGCCTCACTAAATAGCTGAGGCTGGTCATGAACCTATGATCCTCCTGTCTCAGCCTCCTAAGTACTGGGATTACAAGTATGTGCCACACCATGCCCAGCTTACTCTGATCTTTTTAAAGTTTTTTTTTTTAATACTCAGTTCTTTAATCCATCTATTTATTTTTATGTATAGTGTGAAGTAAGTATCTGCCCCCCACAACAAATAGTCTATTGTCCTGACATAACTTATTAAATAACTCACCATCGCCCCCACTGATCAGATACTAAGCCTTACTCAGATACTAAGTCCTATTAGGTACATGGGTGTTGGGGACTCATTTCTGCCCCCAATCTACTGTCTATTCTTGAGAAAATACCATGCCATTTTAATCATTTAAACTTTATACTTTGTTCATATGTTTAGCAGAGTCCTAACAGTTTTATTTTTAAAAAGTTTTGGCATTTTTAATTGACTTATTCTTCCAGAAGAGCTTAAGTTTTAGGGGCTCACTAAGATGCTTAGGCTGGCCAAGAACCTGCGATCCTCCTGTCTCAACCTCCCGAGTACTGGGATTACAAGCACGTACCACCACGGCTGGCTTAACCTTTTAAAAATGAAGAGAATATGGTTTTACATTAAAATTTATATATTTTCTAGTGAGAGTGGCCATCTTTATATGCACTCTCAAGCAGATGAATGGTCTCTCTCCACTCGTTCAGATTCCCTTCCACCTCCATACGTTTTTTAATCTTCCTCAAATGGTTCTTGAAAATTTCTTGTTAATTTAAATTAAGTATTATTCTAGAGCTAAGAATCTGGAATAAACTATGCTACATATTTACATATTGTCTTAGTCCATTCTGTGCTGCTCTAATAGGATATCGCAGACTGGGGAATCTGTGGAGAGCAGGAGCTTGTTTTCTTGTGGCTCTGGAGGCTGAAGACGGAGCTCAAGACCGATGCTGCGGGTTCCTGTGGCTGCTGAGGGCCTCTCCCCGCACACCACCCAGAGGGGACGGACGCTGCGTCTTCACGTGGCAGTGGCACAGGGAGAAAGGCAAGAGGGACACACGCTCTCCATCAAGCACTTTTAATCTTGGGTTTGGCATCTTGATTGTCTTTTTTCTTAAAAATATATCACACTTTTTGGTTCTTTCTATGTCAAGTAATTTTTTATAGTATCTAGAACATTTGGAATATAATACATTACAAAACTCTAGGTCTTGCTCAGATTCTATGAAGTTTGTTTTGGGTGGTGTGTGG
>PVJS01051247.1:0-14045 GCA_004027185.1 Glis glis | reverse complement strand
TTCTACCTCCGCGCTGCACCCCCGGCCCTATTTTTTTATGCTTTATTTTTGAAACCGGGTCTCACGAAGTTGTGGAGGGCCTCAATAGGTAGAGAGAGAGAGAGAGAGAGAGATCATGCGCGCTGAGGTTGGCCGCGAACCCGGATCCTCCGGTCTCCGCCTCCCAAAGTACTGGGATTACAAGCGTGCACCACCATGCCTGGCTCTCTATCTACTTTTTAATAGTGCCAACATATTGTATCAATCCTTTGCACATTGTGTTCCATATAGCCTCTGTTTTACTTGTGTAATTACTCTAATTCTGCTAACATTTTCCTTTATGTCAACATAGTTTGTCATAATTTATTCCTACTGCTTAATTTTACTTTTCATAATTTATTGAACTATTTTTTATTTTATTTTGGGGCAGTTTTATAACTTTATTTGACTATCAACAGTTCTCATCCACGGTAACTGTCTGTCGATATGCAAAAGAAGTGATAACCAGCCAACTTCCATTATTGCCATTTTGTATTTGCTATATTTTTAGCACCCCAAAAATCTTTTCTGCAAAGATCTCCCATGCCTTTTTGCTACCCTGACATCAGTTTTGTATTTTTAAATTTTTCTATACCAACATGCAGTTTTAAAGGCATAATTATGCCTGTTACTCATATCCCTATTAGAAAGTTACCAAGCATGCAGTTAAATATAGTATTTGGTGAACAAAAGAATTCAGATTTTAAAAAAGGCTAAGGACATTTTTCTAAGGTCACTTAGCTTTGTGGAATGGAATAAAACTTACTTTTGAATGTGGTAACAGGGACATAGTTTACCAAAGTATAAAGTTTGTTTGGTGACTCTTCATCCTCATTACATTTTCTGGACAATGGCACACAAGTACGATATGGAACATTCCTTATTCCTTTGGCCCAGACGGCTTTGTTGAGCCTGGTATCAATGTGCACATCTGGAGTCCCCATCTCCTTCAATACAAATTTCTGGATCTCTCTGAGTGCCCGAGGGGCGTGCTTCTTGAGGCCCACTCCATGGATGTGCGTGTGAATATTGACGGTGTACTCTCGGGTCACCACCTCATTGATGGCAGAATGGCCCTTCTTCTCGCCACCCTTCTTTGCAGGAGTCGTTCTGCTGGGCTCAAGTTGGAAAGCTATTGAACAATTTAGCAGGAAATTATGGAATAAGTATGGATATAAAGCAATGCCCATCCCCTGTCTACCCAGTGAGAAGATCCAAGATATGTTCTGGTTAACTTAATTATATAAATTTGAGGGATGTAGATGATTTTATCAGTTTTCTAATTCACCTTCTAAGATGATAGTTAATATTCTGATTATATTTGCAAGCATGAGAGATTCTATTCAGAACCACAAATATCTACTTATATACTATAAGGACAGTTGATTTAGTCTTTTATGTATGTTTCTGATGGCCATACATAACCATTTACTGTATTACTTCAAGTGAATTGGGGGGGGTACTGGGGATTGAACCCAGCAACATTCTACCCTGATATATATATCTAGTCCTTCTTAAAAAATTTATTTATTTATTTATTTATTTTGTGGTACTGGGGATGGAATCCAGGGTCCTTCTACCCACGAGCTACACCCCCAGCCCTATTTTATTCTTTTATTTTGAAACAGGGTCTCACTAAGTTGTGGAGGTCCTCACTAAGTAGCTAAGGCTGGCCACAAACCTGTGATCCTCTTCCCAAGTACTGGGATTACAAGTGTGCGCCACCACACCAGGCTGAAACCATTTTTCAAATGCTAAAAAACTCAATTCTGGACTAAATGAAATCACCAGTTCCTAAGTTCAACAGAGCTACATCCACCATCTTTCATTTATATACCTACTGGGTTCATGTACTATTTCTAAATCTGTTACTTAGATGACTAACAAGTAGAAAAATACAGACCTGAAATTTATTCTCTAACCAAAGAAATAAGTGGCAAAGGGCACAAACCAGATGGTTGTTTGTAAATGCTGTAGGCTATTATGGTAACTAGTCATATTACACTAATCAAGATTTTTAAAAATCTTAGCAACTTGCCTAACAGAAAAAAAATTGTTTCCTATTAAATTTTGAAAGACTTCTATGCCTGCAAACCTTGCAGTATTCTTAACAAAAATCATTCTAATGAAATCTACCTGCTAATTACTAGCTAGAATTTAAAGTAACCTACTTTAAATGTTTACTTTTAACATTTAGCTTAAATATATTATAAATCTACAGTATTGGAAAAGTGTTCAAAATCCTCCCCCACACACCCAAAAAGACTTTTGCTACATGTTTGTTGGGAGGATATAAAAATTACAAATTTATTTTTTCCTTTTAGCTTGGATGCTCTTCCACGAGTTACATGTCCCAACCATCCAGATGCAATTTTAGTGGAAGACTACAGAGCTGGTGATATGATCTGCCCTGAATGTGGCCTGGTTGTAGGTAAGTGGTTACTATGGTTTAATTTGAATCACTACTTAGGGTACTTTGCTTTGTATATTTTCCAAATTGTCTTTTAATGAACATGTTTTAACTTTTCCCCCTACATGTAATTCATATTTATTGTAAAACAAACAAAAAATTAAAAGACAGAAATAAGGGTAAAACTATTCAGAGATGCCATATTTTATTGTATATCCAATGCATTTTTCATAACGCAGGTGGGAGCTGATCAAAAAGAAGTGAGAAGGCCCAGAGTAACTTCCTGAGTCCAAAGTAAATACGAGAGGGGAGTGTGAGAGGGGAGTGACACTCATTCATAGTAAATAACAAATGAATATAATCCAACTTTTGTAGTTTTTATATACTGTGGAAAGTACATAAACATAATTTATTTCAGAGTAATAAAGGTATATCTGTACTGAGTCTCATCTAATGTTTTTTAGTCAACCAAAGCAATTTCATATGGAATCATTGATCTGTGAATATCTAGTTTAAATTGTTACTGTTTAAACCAGGCGTGGTGACTCATACCTGCCATCTCAGTACTTGGGAGGCTGAGACTGGAGAATTACAGGTTTGAGAACAGCATGGAATAACTGGAGACCCTTTTTCAAAATTTAAAAAAATAATAAAAACTTTGGGGGTGTAATTCAGAGGTAGAATTCCCCTGGGTTCAACCCCCAGTACCACACATACATACATACATACATACATATATGCATGCATGCATAGTTATTGTCCAAATACTGTTTCTTAAATTTTCACCTTTATTCCTTCCTACTTGCTCACTAGTCTAGATATGCAGACTTACTAATATTAATGAATTCTACTTAGAATTAACAAAGAAAAACAGTGCTTATATGTGAAACATACAGAGTAAAGTCAATTTGACAACAGCTACTATTTGAATCACAATTTCAAATTGTTTTTATATACTTACAGTGCTGTCAGAAGTTAAGACAAGAAGATATTCATTACATAGATTTGCAACTGATAAATTTTCTAAGCTCAAGCTGTATTTTCAGCAGTGTTTGTCAGACATAGATGCAAGTACAAGGAAATTTTCATGTTTCAAAATCCATTTACCTGGGCAGTTAAGCAGCTTCTTTCTTAGCTAGGCGTGGTGGTGCGTGCCTGTAATCCCAGTACTTGGGAGGCTGAGCCAGGTGGATCGCAGGTTCGAAGCCAGCCTCAGCAACTTAGCAAGACTCTATTTCAAAATAAAAAAAGGCTAGGGGTATAGCCCAGAGGTAGAATGCTTCTGGGTTCAATCCCCAGTACCAAGTTTTTTTTGCCAGAGGATCACAAATTCAAAGCCAGTCTGAGCAACTTAGTGAGACCCTGTCTCAAAATTTAAGAAAGGACTGTAGATGGTAGTGTACTTGCCTAGCAGCACTATTGCAGTGCACTATTATTGCCTAGTTTGGTCCTGGATTCAATCCCTAGTACTGCAAAAAAAAAGAAAAAGAAAAAGTGATTAATTAGCAGTGTAACAAACTGTAAAAAGGAGAATAATAGAAGAATGTAATAAAATCCTATAAATGCCTCTTTTTTTGCGGTACTGGGAATTGAACCCAGGGGCATTCTACCTCTGAGCTACACCCCCAGCTCTATTTTTTATTCTTTATTTTGAAACAGGGTCTCACTAAGTTGCGGAGGGCTTCACTGAGTAGCTGAGGCTGGCTGCGAAACTGCGATCCTCCTGTCCCAGCCTCCTAAGTACTGGGATTACAAGCGTGCGCCACCACGCCCGATTTATAAATGCCCTAAGCAATAAATATGCTCAATTAAAATCATAGACTTGTAGCTGGGAGTGGTGGTGCATGCCTGTCATCCCAGTACTTGTGGGACCGAGACAGGACGATTGCAGGTTTAAGGATAGCCTCAGCAATTTAGCAAGACCCTGTTTCAAAATAAAAAATAAATAAGGGGCTGAGGGTGTAGCTTGGAAGTAGAATGCCCCTGGGTTCGATCCCCAGTACCACACCACCCCCCTCCCCAAATCGTATGCTTGATTGACATCACTATTTGTACTGGACAGGTGAATGTATGTAGTTTTCATTTGTAGACATACATTATAATAAGTATAATATAATAATATATTCAATTATATTTTCAATTTCATAAATAAAAATAAGTGGATTTTTTTCTCCTTTTAAGTGCCTATATAATATCTTCAATTTTGCCTTTTGACCCAGGAAGCCTAAATGGCCCTTTGCAGAAAATTTTTATTAACCCTTGAGTTAAATTTGTGAATTTTAATTCTTCAAAAAATCAGTTTTATAGCCGGGCATGGTGGCGCATACTTGTAATCCCAGTACTTGGGAGGCTGAGACCGGAGGATCCGGGTTCGTGGCCAGCCTCAGCTACTTAGTGAGGCCCTCCACAACTTAGTGAGACCCTATTTCAAAATAAAGAATAAAAAATAGGGCTGGGGGTGTAGCTCGGAGGTAGAATGCCCCTGGGTTCAATCCCCAGTACCTCAAAAAAAAATCAGTTTTATGATCATGCATAAGAGTGAGACAGACATAAAATTGAAGATAATTTTAGCTTCTTTGTTCTCCTAATTTCTATGCCATTTTTTAAAAAGTAGTGCAAAAGCCAGGCCTGGTGTTGCATACCTGTAATCCCAGTACTTGGAAAGCTGAGACAGGAGGATTGCAGGTTGGAGGACAGCCTTAGTAAAGTAGTGAGACTCTCATCAACCTAGGGAGACCCTGTTTTAAATTTTTGTGTGTGTGTGTGTGTGTGTGATTGAACCCAGGGGTATTCTACCTCTGGGCTACACCCTCAGCCCTATTTTTTTATTCTTTATTTTGAAACAGTCTCACTAAGTTGCGGAGGGCCTCACTAAGTAGCTGAAGCTGGCTGTGAACCCTAATCCCCCAGTCTCAGCCTCCCAAGTACTGGAATTACAAGCGTGCACCACCACGCCCAGCTACGAGATCGTTTCAAAATAAAAGTAAAATAGGGTCGAGGGTGTAGCCTGGAGGTAGAATGCCCCTAGTTTCAATCTCCAATACCACCAAAAAAAAATAGTGTAAAAACACTTCATTATATTTCCAGCCCTTCATCATCCTTACTTGTGCTTGAAACAATAAGATGGGTACGATTCATCAACTAGAGAAGGAAGCTACAATTCATCAGTTTTATATGCTTTCTTGTACTTGCTTGGGACTTGGTCTTCCTTTTTTTTTTTTTTTGGTGGTACTGGGGATTGAACTCATATACTCTCTACCTCTGAGCTGTACTCCCAGCCCTATTTTATTTTTTATTTGGAAACAGGGTCTCACTAAGTTGCTAAGGACCTCGCTGAGTTGCTGAGGCTGACCTCAAACCTGCTTACCTCCTGTCCTAGCCTCCCAAGTACTGGGGTTACAGGCATAAACCACCACACCCAGCCAGTATCTCTAATTTTTACTTGCATTTTCTGTTATATCAAACTACAGGAAGTTACTTTTATTTTAGTGGTGCTTTATTGACTTATTAGTCTTGAACAACAGCATCAGAACTATATTTTTATTCCAGCTAAAGCTACTAGGTTTAAAGTTAGAAATTTTAAAAATTAATTTCAGAAAATGTCCTTTATATAATTTATAGGAAGAGCTGGGCGTGGTGGCGCACACTTGTAATCCCAGTACTTGGGAGGCTGAGACAGGAGTATCACAGGTTTGCAGCCAGCCTCAGCTACTTAGTGAGGTCTTCCGCAACTTAGACCCTGTTTCAAAATAAAAGAATAAAAAATAGGGTTTGGGGTGTAGCTCGGAGGTAGAATGAATGCACCTGGGTTCAATCTCCCCCCCAAAAAATTTATAGCAATATTTCTTTGCAATATTGGTTGTGTCATAAGATATAAGTAACAATTAAAATATGTAGTAGGCTATTGGTGATTAAATGTGGGATATGATATCTTACAAGTCAAAAATCCATTCTATGACCAAACAAGGGTAGGTAGAAAAATCTGAGAACAGTTATGTTTTGCTGAGAATATTATCAAGCAAATTGACTATAGCAATTGAAAATTACATCATCTCACTGGCTTGTTGTTGCCAACTGAATTCAGCCATATACCTCTTATGCTAAGGGAACTGGGAAGAAATCAAGGTGGGCAAATCTTCTGCAACCCACTAAGAGTGTCTCATATTTGATACTGAAGTTCATAGTTTTTTTTTTTTTTTTAATGGTCTCACTAAGTTGCTAAGGCTGGCCTCAAACCTATGATCCTCCTGTAGCTTCTCAAGAACTGGGATTACAGGCATGCACCACCACACCCAGCTCATAGGAATTAGATTCCAGACAACATTCTGTGCATGGTTTGATTGTCCTTGTCATAAAATTTTACACTGTCTGAAATGGTATGTTGTTAGAATATACCATATTTACTGAATAAGCATTTTGAATAGCTTACAGTTTAATCATCAGAGAATTTCATAAACTGAAACTCTTTCAGAATTGTTTTCAGACAACTCTGTACTTCATTAATTTCTTAATTTGTGCTTTGTTTTTATTTAATGTTTTCTTCCAATATTTTTTTTCTGTTAGTCAATGTTATTTCCAAACAGAAATCCCTGTATAAACTGAGCCAGTCTATATTAAATTGTGTGGTGTTAGTTTTCATCTTTAACAAATAAATAAAAGGGAGATGTAAAATACTGGGTTTTGCTTGGTGAATCTTAATTGCAAAATTTCTTCTTTTGGAACTTTTTTCCTGCTGCACTGACTGCTTTTTCAGCCATGATTTCTGAGTATTTCCTTCGATTATATCTTCTGAATTCAGAATCAGCCAACAGTTCTTCCACAATAGTTCTTTTCCTGTGCTTCTTGGGAATTCATGAATGGTAGAAGTCAGCTGGATTGTCGACAATGGTTCCAATCTGGAAATACTTAGGGAAGCCATCTCTATTGTTTTTCTTGTAGAACCTTTTTGGGTCCATGCTTGTTCTCATCTTCAGGACTTTCAGATAAGTTTTCAGGTCATCTGTCAGTTCTGAAGCTTTCATAGCAAACCAACCATCGTCTGCTGTTTTTTGTCGCTCTTTCCTGCGGTTTTTCTGAAGTTGATGTTTTCATTCACTGTATGGTGGGACACAATAGTTTTTTCAAAATCAGACGTAATGACGGCTTTCTGCAGAAGCTCATTTTTCTTTTTCTCGATCTGTGTTAGGATTCTCTTGTTAGACTGTAGTTTGTCTGCATTTAAATTAATATCCAAACCATCCAACAGTTTGATACTCAGACCGGGGTCTGTGCTGCTACTTGTCAGCTTCAGTTTAGACTTTTTGTTATTTATTTAGTAAATCATCTTCATCACTAAACTCATCATTATTATTTCTGTCACTGTCTGATAATTCGTCACTGTTTTCATTCTCTTCCTCCTCTTTTTCTTCCTCACGGGCAACTTCACTTGCCTTGTCTTCCTCATAAAAATTTTTAGCCGGGCGTGGTGGCGCACGCTTGTAATCCCAGTACTTGGGAGGCGGAGACCGGAGGATCCGGGTTCGCGGCCAGCCTCAGCTACTTAGTGAGGCCCTCCGCAACTTCATGAGACCCGGTTTCAAAATAAAGGATAAAAAATAGGGCTGGGGGTGTAGCTCAGAGGTAGAATGACCCTGGGTTCGATCCCTGGTACCGCAAAAAAAAAAAAAATTCTTATCAACACTCAATCCAGGAATTTTGTCAATAACAAAACAAACAAGGTTTCCCAAGCCACTGACTCCTTTTGGCCACTATTTTCAACAAAACACAGAATGTCTTCTTCATTGTCACTGTTTTCAGACTGCTGGCTTTCATCACTGCTGAGAACTAATAAAACAGAATCATCTGTATCCTGAGAAGTGTTGAGCTGAGACTTGCAGAGTTTGGTATCACATTCAAGATCTACATTCCTCTTGCTGTTGTCTTCACTGACACCTGTACTTGTGGACTCTTCATCATCACCATCACCACCACCACCATCACTAACACTGAGCTTTGTCAAGTCTGTTTTTATGGTCTTTCTCTCTTCATTCCATCTGTATACTCCTACAACTGCAAGTGACTGAGCTAATGATTTCATTTACAGACTCATTCATAATTAAGTGCTCTGATGTGGTTTTGTTATTTTGTGGGGTTGAATGTTTTTAAGAAACTAACTGCTGAAGGCTAGTGTCCTGAAGCTCAGAAAGGCTCTTCAACTGAGAACTTTTCTCAATTTCTTTTCCTTCATCTATTATTCTGTTGTCTTTTTTATCCAAATTAGTCTGTTTTTCCTCTCTTACATTAAAAATGTTGGTGTTTTTGCACCATTAGTTTTTTTTTTTAATTTCTACAGAAGGAACCATCATCAAAGTCATCATAAATTTCATTATTACAGAAAGTTGGCTGATGATTTACCTGGGAAGGTGATTTTGTTGGTAACAGTGAGTTGCATCTGATATTCTCTGAATTTACAGGTGTATCCACGATTTGCTTTTCATTTCCTGGTACAATGTTAGTTAGTATCTTTTCAGTTTGTGCTTGTAATTTCTTCAGTATATTCCTTGTTCTTCTAGTTGCAATTTCAGAGCATGAAGACTCAGCATCAGATATAACTTGTGCATCTGATTCCTGGCTTGGATCTGTTAGAGATTTAGCTTTACTTCTTTTGGTTCTTATTTCTGTGGAAGGCACAGTTCTAGAAATACCTGACACATTAGATTCTCTGCTTCAGAGACAACTTCTTCAATGAAAGACTCATTTACTGGAGTTGTTGTCTGCTTCTTCCTAACACTGGATGCTGGGCGTGGGTGCAATTATGATCTGCCTTCTCCTGGTTATTCTTAGAATGTGCTCCTGGAACTCAGACATGGAAGAACAGACTGACTGTGCTTCAGAGATCTCTCCTCTTTGTGGTTTTAGGAGATCCAGGGATTATACTTTGTTTCCTAGCAGTTTGTGACTCACCAGTATCTTGGTCATTAGATCCAGATTCCTTTCTGCTTTCTGGATGTGCTTGTTATTTCTGTGGAAGGCACAAGCAGATCTCTTGAATCTGGCTTCACAAAGAACAAAAACTGAAGAGAGAAATTACTTCTGTCTGGAACTTGCAGCTGACATGGCATGGACCCTGGCCCAAGACCATGAAGACCTGGCGACCACCATCTTCTCGGCTCCCGGCAGCCACCACGGCTTCCCTCTTCTTCTTCCAATATTTTTTTTTTTTGCGGTACCGGCGATTGAAACCAGGGGCGTTCTACCTCTGTGCTACACCCTCAGCCCTATTTTTTATCCTTTATTTTGAAACTAGGTCTCACGAAGTTGTGGAGGGCCTCACTAAGTAGCTGAGGCTGGCTGCGAACCCGGATCCTCCGGTCTCCGCCTCCCAAGTACTGGGATTACAAGCGTGCGCCACCACGCCCAGCCTTCTTCCAATATTTAAATCGCTGTGCAATATTTAATTTCTCCTTTAGCTTGTTTCCAATTTTTGTGAATTTTAATACTAATTTCTTTCTTTCTTATTTATTTATTGGTGGTACTGGGGATTTAACCCAGGGACATTCTATCTCTGAGCTATACCCTGGTCCCCTTTTTTTTTCATTTTTATTTTGAAACAAGCACTCACTAGGTTGCTGAGAGTCCCACTACTTGCTGAGGCTGTCCTCCAACCTGCAATCATTCTGTCTCAGCCTCCCAAGTACTGGGATTACAGGCATGTGCCACCATGCCAGGTTTAATGCTCTTTTAATAACTATTCAATGTGTAATAGTTGTCTAATTGACTTTCCTTTTATTTGAATTATAGGGTTTTTAAACACGAAGTGTTGTGACTTGGCATTAGCTGTCTTATTTTACTAATGATCCTTAGATAATGGTAGACTTTAAACAGGGCCAGTTTTTAAAGCAAAGGTTTGTTGTTTCTACCACAAAACTATTGGTTCTAACAGCACCGTTTGGGTTTTTGTTTTAGAGTTTTTGCTGTTGTTTTTATCACACTAGATTCCAATAGTATGGGTGTGTCACTTTAAAAGTTGAAACAATAGGTGGCAGTATGATCATATTTAGATCATCAGTTTTTTGATAAATTTAACCTTGTACTTTGCTTAAACAGTGATTGATAATCAGCAAAGTATTAGTTTAATCAGCTGCTATAATAGCTGCTAAAACATGAAATTAGAAATATAGGGGTATAGTGATAGAGTGTGGAATATAATGATAGAGTGTGCACCTCACATATGCAAGATACTGAATTTGACCTCAACGTGACCAAAAAAAAAAATTGGTTGGTTGTGATTTTTACAAATTAGAATTTCACAATGAGGGGTTACCTAAAACTAGTAGTATCATTTCTATTTTTTTTTCTTGCAGTACTGGGGATTGAACCCAGGGGCGTTCTACCTCTGAGCTACATCCCCGGCCCTATTTTTTATCCTTTATTTTGAAAACAGATCTCACGAAGTTGCGGAGGGCCTCACTAATTAGCTGAGGCTGGCCACAAACCCGGATCCTCCGGTCTCTGCCTCCCAAGTACTGGGATTACAAGTGTGCGCCACCACGCCCAGCCTTAGTAGTATCATTTCTAGTTAAAACTATTTTTTTCATGTGCCAAAATATATAATTTCTTTTATCGCTCCTAAAAGCAATATAAAAAAATACTGGAAAATATTTTAGATAGATTTGAAAGAGAAATGAGCCAATTTGACCTCTACTTCCTGAATTCATGGATTTTTTTTTTTTTTTTTTTTGCGGTACTGGGGGTTGAACCCAGAGGCATTCTACCTCTGAGCTACACCCCCAGCCCTATTTTTTGTTCTTTATCTTGAAACAGGGTCTCACTAAGTTGCAAAGGGTCTCACTAAGTAGCTGAGGCTAGCCGCGAACCTGGATCCTCCAGTCTCATCAGGCTCCCAAGTACTGGGATTACAAGTGTGCACCACCACGCTCGGCATAGATATTTTTTATACCAGTGAATTTTGAAGCATGTATGTATTGAGTTAGCTGGCACCAGGAACAGTGGAGTATGCCTGTAATCCCGGTTACTCATAAGGCCAAGGCAGGAGGATCACAAGCTCAAGGCTAGCCTGGGCAACTTCACAAGTCCCTGTCTCAAAATAAAAAAGTGGGTTGGGGATGTAGCTCCATGGTAGAGCACCCCAGTATTGGGAAACAATGAAAGAGAGAGAGACAGACACAGCTGGGAATATATTTAAAAAGGGTCTAGCTCCATTCTCAGAAATTCTAAGGCAGGTCTTACATTGGTAACATATTGAGCAACACACATCTGAACTGTTAACTTTTTATAATTTACCACATTCTTTGAGACTCCATTTACCCCTAGTTTATTCATCTCATCTTTATATTTTCTCTGTGATACAGATGGCAAACTCCTCTACAGCATATCTTGTAATTAAGTATCTCTAGCATTTCTAATATAGCTAGGTGACAATGACCCTAGAGTCTAGGTTTGGCTTTACTAATTAATAAGCTGTGTAACAATAATCAGGTTCCATAATTTCTCCAAACTTAATTTTCTTCATCTCCAAGTCTTCTTTTCCTCCCCTAAAAAAGCAGGTACCATGTATCCCAGAATTGTTAGGAATCAAATGAAATAATGTATAAAATAGACAGTATAATTTTAGTATGAGATTTCACTGAGATAGATTCCATATATATGGAATACCCGTGTTCCTTTTTTCTTAACCTTGTTGAAAACAAAAAGATAATTCTGAGATGTCATTCTTCATAGCATGTCAGTTACAACATGTGTTTGAGGGAGTGCTGTGGGTCTGGCATATTTAATGCTCTAGCTGTATTATTTTAAAGAGTTTTGGGTTACCATCTTTAAGTTTGCATTAACAGTGTTTTCTTTTTTTTTTTTTTTTTTTTTTGCAGTACCGGGAATTGAACGCAGGGGCATTCTACCTCTGCGCTACGCCCCCGGCCCTATTTTTTATGCTTTATATTTGAAACCTAGTCTCACGAAGTTGTGGAGGGCCTCACTAGGTAGAGGGAGAGAGAGAGAGAGAGAGTGAGAGAGAGAGAGAGATATCTCTCTCGCGCGCGCATACGCACTAAGGTTGGCCGCGAACCCGGATCCTCTGGTCTCCGCCTCCCAAAGTACTGGGATTACAAGCGTGACCACCACGCCCGGCTTAACAGTGTTTTCTAAAAGGAAAAATCTGGGATTAGTTTATTATGGCCAAGTTACGTTATTAAAGGAAGGCCTATTTGTATTCTTGCTGTGGCATCTCTTGTAATCTTTCAGTTTTCTCTTAAGCATCAAGAAATTATTATTAATTTTACTTGATTAACAAATTACTTTTAGAAGTAATTTCCATTTTACAGAAGGGGGAACTCAGAGCGCTTAGGTAATTAGCTCAACATTCCACATCTAAACTGGGCGTGGTAGCGCACGCTTGTAATCCCAGTACTTGGGAGGCTGAAACAGGAGGATCGCAGGTTCGTGGTACTGTGGGAAAAAAAAAAAGATTCCACATCTCGTAAATGTCACTGAAATCCTGTTCTGTAGGACTTTTGCCTTTGGGCTTTCTAATGTCTCTGTTAAGCACTGGCTGGGCATTGAGGGGGATAGAAAGATGAGATGTTGTAAGCAAGCCCTTTTGGTAAAAGGGTCTTTTTTGGTAAAAGGGTCTTTTTTTACCCTATGGTAAAAAGGTCTTCCAAGTATGGTGAAAACACAAAAGAAGGAAACAGTGTTTCCTGGGGAAATTACTGTTGCATTTAGAGTGAATAAAGGATTATCCAGGCAAAATCATTTCAAGTAAAGAGAAAAGAAACCTGTCCCATAGGGTAGGGACCTGAAAAGTATTACTATGTCAATGGCTGAGTTTACTGTAGCTGAGGCCAGGATGCATCTTCAACTGAGCCTCTACTCCTCACCTTAGATGCTGCTTCAGACCTGCCTATTTTTGAGGAAAAGCTAGATGTAATGAAGTATCAGAGATGAACTCATAATGTATTTTCCTTTAGAAACTGTTTTCCAGATGATAATTATACTGTTAACAGGTATAGGGTTTTACTTGTTTTTGTTTCATTTTGTTTAAGGTGTAAACATCAGAGATAAAGTAGACTTTAATGGGCAGGTCTGGGAAATAAACCATGACATGATCTGTTTATGGAAGAGAATTCATATTGAGTTCCTACACAGTTTACAGTATGAGAGCATAAACTAAGATTGAAAGATTGGCTCTATTATTAATAGTATTTCCTTATAAAGCATTTCTTAAAGTTTTATTCAAAGTTGTCTTTAATGCAGAATTTCTTATAAGAATGTGTAGTGGCCCTAGAATAAAAATCAAGATTCTTTGAAATGAAAGGAACCTGGATCATACTAGCTTAGGACTATTAAGTGTAGGCTGTTAGTACAAGAAACTAGATTTACCATTTTTTTCCTTTGATTACAGCAATTCTACTTATATCCTTTCTTTTTCTTTTTTTGGGGGGCTGGTGGTGGTGCTGAGATTGAACCCAGCAATGTTCTACCTCGGAGCTACATTCCCAGCTCTTTTTTTTTTTTTGCAGTACCGGGGATTGAACCCAGGGGCGTTCTACCTCCACACTACACCCCCGGCCCTATTTTTTATACTTTATTTTGAAACCGGGTCTCACGAAGTTGCGGAGAG